>JANHAO010004161.1:0-24701 GCA_026873985.1 Saraca asoca
AAAAACCAAGGAACCAAAATCAATAAGAAAAAAAGCAGTAATTGAACTCTCTAAAACCATATACTAGAGAATAAAATAGTAGACAAGATAGATTGGCAAAATGAATGGAGATCTAGAAGGCAAAAGCAAAACCTGAGGGAAAACGAATGTGTTCTCAAGTAAAGAAATCAGTTAAAGAAAAGAGAAATGAATCAAAAGAGTTTGATACCTTGCCCACTGGTTGAATGCAATATCGAGATTGATTTCGTTTAATCGCCGCTACGTTGCGGCGTTGCAGTGGAAACAGGAGGATACAGACGAGCTGGAAAATCTCTACTGGCTTCAGAGTAAAGAGATGAGAAAGACGAGCAATAACCATTTAAAGGATAAAAATAGAAGAAAAAATTGAAAAGCTTTCAACTCTGCCGAAACGCTACTTGGATTAGCATCTGAAAAAAAGGTATAAGCTATCTCAATAAGCTTCTTTATTAAACACAGCTTATTTAATGAAACAAACTTATAAACTAGTCAAATAAGTTAACTTCCCTCCGCTCCTCATTGCGTAATTTGTAAGAGGAGGGATGGCTGCCCATACTAAGATATCAAATAGCAATAAGTCAGCATCATCTTCTCAAATTCCCAAGAAAAACATGTTATCACTGTATAAAAAATAATCATGTTTATTTATATTTATAATTAAAAATATATATTAGTTTTTAAAATTTAAGTAAATGATAAAGTGATATATGAATTTTAAGATTCTATACATTATTTCTTAAATTAAAAAAACTAAATCATTTATATTATTATTAAAAACTAAGAAGTGATACACGTAAATATTTATGATTCTAATTTTCTTTTTTCTTTCCATTTAATCATACATGTTGGAAGATGAAAGTCACTATTTATAATCAAATCAATAGAAAAAAAAACTAATTTTTTCACTTTTTTCAATAAAATAATACAAGTGACTCTATTTATATTTTATTTTAAAAATAAATAAAATAAAATTATCTTACTTTTTTATTAAACACCAAAATCTTGATTACATTTCAAATATAAATTCAAAAATCTAACCTATAATGTAAAGTACAAATTCAACAAATACATCAAATAAAAATAAAAAATATTTTATATTATTTGCAAAATTAATATATATCAACCAAAAAAATATTTACAAAATACATAAGGTGATATGAATTCATATTAATAAAATCCAAAAATTTTGTTTCAAATTTTAGAAGTAATTTCAAATATTAAAATTTTCAATCCTCTTTAATTTTTTCTAAGAATTCTAACATAAAATTTATCTTTTTTTTAATTGAATGATGGTTTAGTATAAAAAAAAAATTAAAATTAAAGGTCACCTTGGAATTCAGAAGTGGCTTTTATATGTTCCATCCGTCAATTTTAACAATAATATGAACAGTTTCATTTTTTCTAAAAGTTCTCTAAAAATTCAAGAGATAGTATGTAAAATTTTAAAGTTTATATACTATTTTTGTTATTTGTTCAAACTTCTGAGAGATAATTTGTATTTTTCCCTTACAATTACAAAATATGAATATAACAGAAAATATTATATTTATTCAATATTAGATCTAAGGTGTATGACAAAAAAGTAATTTTTATTATTTTAAATAAATTATTTTTTATTATCATAATATTATATATTATTTTATTAATTACAAATTATATAAATGACATAAAAAAAATTTACTTAATTTTTTTATAAAAAATTCGGAACAATCAAAAACTAAATCAACGTCATGCTTCCCAGAAAACAAATAATTACTACAATGTCGCGCTCTAAACCAACAAATCAGCCAATGCAGCACTCAGTTGCACCAAAAAAAAAAACCCTATGGAGAGAGAAAAAACAAAAAGGAAAAGGACAAAAGTTCCATGTTACACTAATACCCCGTTGCATCACATGACGCGATATGAATCCTTCCGATAGACTTGCTGCGCCTCCTACTCAATTTTCTTTCTCTAATCAACCAAATTACTAGCAAATATATTTAAATTTTCTCATAATTGATATGAGATTAAAACTAGCTAATTTATAGTAGAGTTGATTTTTTATTCTTATATATTTGATAAATTTTCACAAATTAAAATAATTTTTATTTGGCTTAATTATCAGTGATAATTTAAAAGAAATCTTATTTGAGATAGATTTTCATTTAATTTGTTCATTTAAAATTTAAATTATACCAAATTGTATTAATGAAAATTAAGTTAAATTTTAAGCAAACTAATAGGAAAATAAAATCAATTTACATTAACTCAAATTTACAATATGTATTTATATGGTCAATGAATAAAAAAGTTCAAGATAATTTAGAGTCCATTTGTTTTAATACAAAAAATATATAATTTTTTTAAGAATGATCTCCTTTATTTGTAATTATAGTTAGAAAATATTAAAATAATTAAAAATATTTTATTTATTTAATGCTATATTTAGAGAGTGTAACAGAAAATAACAATCATTGTTTTAAAGATAAAGTTAGTTTTTCCCCTTATTATACGTTATAAATTATTTTATTAATTATAAAATATATATATATATAAGTAATATTAATTATGTATAAACAAATAAGATTTTCCTGCAGAAAAATGTTTGTTAACAAAACAAACAAATAAAGGCTTAGTTAAGTTTTAAGGTTTTGTATGTTTTGGAAGAAATCATCTTCGGAAAAAATAATCTCATTTATTTTATTTTATGATTATAAAATATTAAAATAATAGAAATATTTTTTATGTAATATTAATCATAGAAAGTAAAGTGTAAAATAACATCAACTTCTTTTTAGAAATTTATTTTTTATTATTATGACATTATTTATTTAATTAATGCACATGATGTAAAAAAATTTTATTTATATATAAATAAATAAGATTTTTTTATGAAAATATTTTTTTAATAAAATAGTCTAAATTTAATATTCCTTTTATTTTTGGAAATCCTTATTGTAAATTGTAGTATATAAACTTTAGAGTAAGAGTGATTGATGGTATGCCGATTGCAAAATTTCAACACAGGATAATTGAGCATGAGAAACAAAATATTAGTTCATCAATTAATATGTTTGCATTAGAATGATGATACATTTACGTAATTAAATTGATTCATTCTAATTTTTGTTTTCATTTATAATTAGAATAATGTTGTCATTTTGCACCAGAAATGCTTAGCAGTAAATCTTCATTTTTCTCTTAAAAGGTGGGCCATTGTAGCATGATTTTTTTTATGGTGGATTCCATGATGACATAATTTATCATATAAATAGTATTTTTCTTAATATTATGTAATGCTTAATAATCAATAATAAAATAAACATGTCATGCCAAGTGAACCCTGGTGATAGTCCTTCATGTCCTGGCTGGTAGATGATCTTTCCCCCCAAAGTCCTCCTTTCTATAAAAAGTAAAATACAACAGTAAAACAGTTCACAAAATTAAAAGAATAAAAATTCTACAAAAAATTTGATTAAAAAAAAAACAAAATAAAAAACCAACTCATAGACAGGAATACCTAGTCACTTAATTTTCGAAAGAATATGATGGAGTAAATTTAAGGGATAGTTAAATATAGAAAAAAAATTATTAAAATGTGACTCTATATAAGTAAAAGAAACTTAAGTATCCCAACTAAAAAATTGTGTGTATTTTTTTAAAAATTTATTTCTTCAGTTTTTTTAACACTCAATTTTATGAAGAAGTTGAAAAAAATTCAAATTTAATTAATAAAAATAGATGAGTAATGATAATAAGAAAAATTCTATTATGCTTTTAAAATAAAATTCATATTTTAAAAGAAAGGGCATGCTTCCTTGAATTTCTTAAAGAATTTGATAAAATAAATTTAGAAGAGATAGACTATAATTTTTTATTTTGATTTCATAATTTTTTATTAAGATTTATAATTTTAATATAAAAAATTTATATTTATTTCTATGCTAAATTTATACCCTCAATCATAGGAATCTAAATTCGGATAAAAAAAATTAAGTTTCATCTAATTAAGAATAAGAATTCATATAATTCCTTGCCCTAATTATTTCATATGCATAATAGAAGTTCATACGTAATAAATTAAAATAAAAACAGAGGGGCGAGAGAGGGTGACTGAGTTTCCTCGGCCATTTATATATGAGGCCACGTAGTGACTCCAGGTACGCAAATTCACCTTCAATCCAATCCTCCTCCTCTCCACCGGGCACCACCGTCGTCCCCCGTCATCCATTACTGAAACTACTTGGGCCATGGCGGGCCAATCTCGAAAGTGGATGATACTGGTGGCCACCATTTGGATTCAAGCCTTCACAGGAACCAACTTCGATTTCTCAGAATACTCTTCGACTTTGAAATCAGTCATGAATATTTCGCAAGTTCAATTGAACTATCTAGCGACGGCGAACGACATGGGGAAATTGTTTGGGTGGTCTTCGGGGCTGGCTTTGATGTATTTTCCAGCGTGGGTGGTTATGTTCATGGCGGCTTTCATGGGATTCCTTGGTTATGGTCTTCAATATCTTGTCATCAAGAGTATCATCACGTTACCATATTTTCTGGTACGCTATTTCTCTTTCCCTTACTCTGTTTTTCTCTGTGAGAAAAAACCATTTTTTTTTACTGGTTTTTACCATTTTTGTGAATTTGAGTGATTAATATTTACAGATTTACTGATTCCAGTGGGGTGAACTTCTTGTGTGGTTGCTTTTATTATTAGTACCTTAGAAGATAAACCGGTTTGTATTGATATAGCAGCATGCAATGTTATAATATCAGTCAAAAATTACTACGACAAATTTGATTTAGTTTTTATATTATATTTTTTATTTATGTTTTTTTATTCTATAAATTCGAGCCCGAGAATTACCCAATTTTAATTCAAATTTGTTTGAGAATTGTGTGTATAATATACACTACAATACTACACATTAAATATGCACTAAATAAACCGTAGAGGATTATCAGGAGAAATTCTAGTTCAGTTGGCCTCATGGATTGTGGCAGGGGGCAACTAAGGCACAATTTTGACCCGAAAAGAGAAAATAGAAATTCAATTCTCTTTTAGCTGCGTAGATGTCAAAATTGGTATTCCACAAAAAGAGAAAAAAGGATTTTTAAAATTATTTTTCACTTCTGTTATTTTTATATTTTTGAAAAAAAATTAGACTGCATTATAAATTTTATATCTTTTATAAGAGGATCTATAAGTTTTGTATATGATTTTTATAATAATAAGAATGATTAATTTACTAAATTCACGCACAAAATCTAGATACAAGGAAAGAAAAAACTTAGACTTTATTTTTTTTTTCTCTGGGAGGGGGAAGGGGAGACCCCACAGCGTATCACATTAGGCAAACCGTACTAATTTGTGTCATTTCAGTTCGGGCCCGTGGTGGATTAAACTTTTTTTTTTTTTTTTAATGTTCAAATATAAATGTGGATTAACATTTATTCATTTTCAATGTTAAAAAATATGAGTTAGAATTATTGGATTTGGCTGATAATTAGTGGCCGGAGCTATGTCCTGCCTGACGGTGCTTTAATGCTTTTGTTTGATTTTTGCTAACTTTCCACTGATTTTAAAGTGGCCTTGTGGCATCATGTCAAATAAATAAATAAAGTCACCACCAATAAAGAATCTTTTTAAAATTATTCATTAATTACAATAAAAAAAAGTTAAACAATTTTAAATGGAAAAGATTCTGTTGGGAAAATTACATGTTGAAGTGACTTGGTTTTACCTAAAGTCCAATAATAATAATAATAATAATAATAATAACAACTTTATTTTTAAAAGCTTTCTCCCCTGTTTGAAATATGGAATATTTGTATTTAATTTGTGCTTTTTTCTTAAGCATTTATATGATTTTGTGCCTTTTCCATATTTGATCTTTAAAATATTCTAGTTCCCTATTATTGCCCAATGCGAACGGATGATACATTTTGGCTCGAAAAAAAAAGAATCCTAAGGTGATAATTTTCTAGATATCTTACTTGCATTATTTACTGATTTGTGGCCTGATTCTGCACCTAAGTCCTTTTCGTTTCCATTATATTCAAACCCCACTACGATGGTATATTCTTGTGGTCCTACTTCCAAATCTAATTTCTGGAAGCATCCTTCTCTATCTAGAATTTAGAGCTAAAAATATGTTTTCTACCATATATTTTTACCTTTGTTCCTCTCTTCAAAACCCTAGCTTAATCAAAATGCAAATTCCAATTTTTTGTTAAAAAAAAAAAGGCCAAATTTTGCCCATACATATTAGGGAATAAAACCAAGCTTCAATAATTGAATTTCAACTCCATTCCTAGCAAAAATCTTCAATACAAAATTCAGAAACAAGACCAAATAATTGAGGAGCGTTCTACCCGACTTACCTTTTGTGGCATTATGGTTATATTTTCTCTACCTTTTTCTATGTGCGTCACTTGCTGTTTTTCTCAAAAAAGTTTTTTGTCATTGATTTTAATAATTAATATTAGTCCAAAAATAATTAATCTATAATTACAAAGTGGGAGGGTTCACATGATTGCAGCTATCATCTCAAAAGGAGTCAGAGTAGAAAGTAATAGGTTTTTTTTTTTTTCTTTTCTTTTCTTCAAATTGCACCACCAAACATCCTAATTAGGTAATTAATTTGGAAATATTGTCTTCCATCTTATTCATAATGCAATTGGGTGAAAGTTTGCAAGAACATTGACTATTTTTTTTAATAGAAATAAGAACATTGAAATATTACAAATTTATAAATATTCAAACGCCATACTTTACGACATGCATTTAAGTTTTAAGATCCAAACTGATACTGCATAAGCCATGTGTTGGTAGTAAGTTTCATGTCTTCTGAATTTGTCATGGAAGATTAGTATATTTTAGCAAAATGCATTTTAATATTTGATAATACCAAAGACAAACCAAGCTGGTATATCTGGAATCTGTCCCCTTTAATTGTTGATTGATAGCCGGTTGAGAGCTAGATTTGCATGCGATAATCCAATTATTGCACTATTCACAATTCTAAGATCTAAATCTCAGTTCATTCCATGTGGATAGCTGATAGATTGCACCTTGATTCTTTCTTCCTCTGCTAAAGGGCCTTTACTAAGATTGATCTCATTGTAAATAACTGAAGAATTCACTTTCGAAATTCTTTCCATAATGTTTTATTTTTATTCATTCATTCTACACATTTGGCCAAATCCAATCCATACTAACTTTACCTGTTCAAATTTGGAAGCCTGCAACGAGTGAGACTGAATAAATCTAAATGAGTGAATCAAAATGAGATTAAGTGAACCAAAATGAATGGTTTATTGAATTTTCTCACTGCAAAGATGTGATTTTCTTCCGTGGCTTTCATTGATAAAGCTATACAAAAAAAATCTGCTTTTGGCCTGAAATTTCCATCAAAATGATCAAGTTTCTTCAATCTGAATATGGCAGTTCTTTCTTCTTTCTCTATTGTCCGGCTGCAGCATTTGTTGGTTCAACACAGTATGCTTTGTTCTCTGCATCAAGAACTTCTCGTTCAACAGACCCCTCGCACTAGCACTTACAGTCAGCTTCAATGGCATAAGTGGAGCCCTATATACACTGGCAGCCAATTCAATAAACCCTTCATCCGATGCAATATATCTTCTCCTAAATTCCCTCATTCCACTTATCACCTCAGTTCTAGCAGTAATCCCAATTCTACGTCAGCCTCCATTAGACCCTCTTCCTCCTGATGCAGCAAATCGAGACTCACTGATATTTCTAATACTCAACTTTTTAGCCATTTTAACGGGCCTTTATCTTCTCCTCTTTGGTTCATCAACTTCGAATGCTTCAACGGCTCGCTTTTACTTTGGTGGAGCCATTTTCCTCCTCATATTCCCATTGTGCACACCAGGCATTACCTATGCTCGTTCTTGGTTTCATCAGGCCATCCATTCTAGCTTTCGCATTGAAGGCTCGAGCTTCATTCTTGTCCATGATGATGATTTGGAGCTTCATAAAGAACTGCTCACGCGCCATAATAGCAGCACGCGTAGCAACGGAGAATATGCTCAGAGTTTGCTGAGAGAGAATGGATCGATGTATGAAAATCAGAAGGCTAGTAGTGATGGTTGTTGTGAGAGGATGATTAGCAATGATCAGTTGGCTATGTTGGGAGAAGAGCATCCGGCGTCAGTTGTTGTTCGTAGGTTGGATTTTTGGCTGTACTATGTTGCTTACTTTTGTGGTGGGACTATTGGTCTTGTTTATAGCAATAATTTGGGACAGATATCTCAATCTCTTGGCATGAGTGCAAATACTTCTACATTAGTTACACTCTACTCGGCCTTCTCCTTTTTTGGCCGCTTGCTTTCAGCTGCACCAGACTACATTCGTACGTAAGTATTCTTATTTCTCACCATTTGCTACTGTGACTTTTGTTTTTTTGAAGCTTTTGATAGAGGAGAAAAACTTCTCACACTTCTTGCAATGCACAACTCTTTCATCGTTGTAAGTTGATGGAGTTGATTTGACTTATTGTGTTATGTGTACAATTGTGAAGGAGCAGTAAAAAAAAGAAGTAAAACTAACAATACTTTTTATAGGGTGCAATCATTCTTTTTGGCTGCTATCATAATTTGCACTTCCTACAATTTGTTTTTGAAGCTTTCCGTAGAGGAAAAATACTACTTAAGCTTTCCCATACCATACATAATTTTATTCGCAAGAGTTACAACTACATATATGATACAATTTGAGTCAAATTGATGTAATCTGATTTAAAACATATAGGATCAATTTGACTTTGACTATATGTATTTGTGAGAGTTATAAATAATAGAAAGTGCAAATAGCTTTGCTCTTTTTACAGGGTCATCATTCTTTTTGGCTTCTGTCCTAATTTAAAAGTGAGTCTTGAAAATTTAAAATACTAGCATCTATAATGAAAGTATTTTTTGTGTTGCAGTAAGTTATACTTTGCAAGGACTGGATGGCTAAGCTTTGCACTTATACCAACCCCAATTGCATTCTTCTTACTAGCTGCATCAGACAGTTCTCTGGCACTTCATGCAGGCACTGCACTAATTGGGTTGAGTTCTGGGTTCATATTTGCTGCCGCTGTATCAGTTACATCTGAGCTATTTGGACCTAACAGCATGAGTGTTAATCACAACATTCTGATAACAAATATCCCAATTGGATCACTTCTCTATGGTCTACTAGCTGCAGTGGTCTACGATTCCAATGCGGGCTCGAGCCAGATAGACTTAACAATGTCTGATTCTGCGGTTTGCATGGGAAGGCACTGCTACTTCTGGACATTTGTGTGGTGGGGATGCATAGCTCTCCTGGGACTAGCTTCTAGTGTGTTGTTATTTTTAAGAACAAAACATGCCTATGATCATTTTGAGAGGCACCGAATTTCGACACAATCAATTTTGTCCTGATTTCTTGTCTCTCAAGAAACATGAAGATCGTATAGAGTGGTTGACTTCAATGACACTATTGCAGAAGCCATGACTTGTTTAGGTGTATCTAGGGTATGACAGGGGAGGTACTACTAGCTAAAGTTTGGATGAGCCTGTTTAGAATTACTTCAAAAAAATAATAAAGCATTGATTGAATTTTGATGAAGTTTTATATGTATTCTAGTAGTTGCCAATTATAACTTATTTTACAAGGAGATACTTGGGGATTTAGTTCATTCCTCCTCCTGCTCCCAAAAGGAAAAAAAAAAGGGAAGAAAAAGAACAAGAAGGGGTGTAAATAAGGACTGAATTGTAAGAGTTTTGGATGTACAAGATTGAGGATATATCTGTCAATGCAAAGCAACATGTGCAGAATCAGGCAGTTTATCCCAAATATGATTTAGCATTAGACTGGTAGTTCATGTGAAGAACCAGGGCTGCGCTTAGGCTGTGCTTGAGGCATGTTGAATTGGAAGACTAACTTAAAGTGGTGGCGTCATGGCGTGTACTTTCTGTAGCTTCAGAAAAGGCCAGCCATTTTGAGATAGTCATTGTTGTTCAAAATCTGTGAAGACCTCAAAACTGCCGTGTAGCTGATTCAACTGCTCAAATTTCACCCCTTTTTTTTTGTTTACTGAAAGATGGAATTTGATACTTGAGAAATCTGTTTTTGTAATTTTAGGTTTTCTGTTTTACAGTAAAAAGTAAAAACACAGCAAACAAGCTTCATGTACTTTATGAACTCATGCAAAACTCTCCTTTTTCCATTTCTTAATAGTTCTGTTGTGACTTGTGATCACTTTCAGCCATTACTTGCTGCTGTTATTTTTAGAAGCCTAACAGCAAAGTACATGTGAAATACCCTCTTTCACTTGATCACCTTTATTGTGTTTCTGAATGTTTGGCATGTTTGCTTTGCTGTGACGCTCTAGAAATCTTGTGTTTATTGATTGATTCTCTCGTTTGGGTGAAACAATGCAGACAAGCTTCATCTGACCTTATGAAACTTAAGTTGGCTTTATTGAGACCATAGTTTCACATAAATTTCAGCAAAACTCATTTATTGATTCTCTACATAGTAACGTTTTAGGCACATCAAGTGGTCATCCAAGATGGATCCCTTAATGTGGGGAAGAAATTCAATAAATTTTAACGATGAGAAAATTGATAATAATATTGAAAGAAAGAAAAAAGAGTATCTATAGCCTAAGCCTCAAGGATAAGTACAAAATGTTTCATTTTTTATACATAAGAACAGTCTCTCATATGCTAATGCCATCTTTCTTGCTGTGAACATGGAAGCTGCATAATCCCTGCAAGCTTTTCCCCTCTTTGCCAACCCCTCTGGGTCTTCTTTAACCACTGTTTCAAGTGCTTCCAACAAAGACTCCACATTGGGAGAAAACATAAAACCAAATTCATCATCAACAACAATAGTACCTTTGATGCTTGGAAATCTTGATGCCATAAGTGGCTTTCCACTCATCATTGCCTCCATTAGGGTAAGATCAAGCCCTTGTGGTCTAAGTGTGGGATTCACAAAAATGTCAATAGCATTATAAAATGCCCTTAATGTCGATGGACTCATAGATCCCAGGACCAAAACTTGGTGCCCTAAATCCTTGTACCGATTTTCCCACGGCCCGGATCCGGCAACAATCAAGTACACATTGGGATGCTTTGTGATTAGCCTTGAATATGCTTCATGAAGCAGAGGATGCCCTTTGTCCTTCACCAGTCTTCCGGCCACACCAAGTACCAAACTTGCATTTCTTGGAATCCCAATTTTGGCCCTAAATTCTTTCCCCAGTTCAAAATCTTCTCTAAAGTCATCCTCATCAACACCATTTACAATGACATGAACTCTTCTACTTGGTATTTGGTAAACATCTCTTAGCATCTCACCACAACTATCACTAATAGCAACATGATGAGCATAGTTCTTGAAAAATCTTATCTCATTCAGAACTTTAGGGACAACACCTTGTAAGCTTCTGTTGAAATCAGGAGAAATTGGTTCACCTGGCCTACGCGCCAAGTCTTGGAATATATCGGATTGCAAGCTTTCCAATGCTATGCCATGCCACGAGACAGCTAGGTTTGGAAGATCACGAGCTAGCCAGTGAGGAAGTGCTACACTTTCTGAGTGAACAACGTCAAATGATTGTTTCTGGTTTTCCTCCAAAAATTGCTCCCATGCTTTGTTATAGCGCCATTTACCAGGCTCGCCTTCATGGCAATGGATGTAAGGCGAAGAGATCAAAGCACTTCCCTGATGATTGTTTAATATCTCTATTGACTTGCTGCCACCTTCTGGAGGAGAAGTAAAGACATGAACTTGGTGGCCACGGCGGGCTAAGGCCGTGTGAAGCGTGTAAGCATGGCGTTCCATGCCGCCGGGCGTGGTGCCAATAGGCCATTTTCTGGAGAAAACTGCAATTTTAAGAGGAAAAGGTGGGGTTTTGTCTTCAAAGAATTGCAGTTTGTTCCATGAAAACTCGGCTAAACGGAGATCACCGGACCACGCCTTGGCTTGGGAGGCTTGGGAGGTGAGGGTGGAGCATATGGTGGTGGTGGTGGGGGTGTGAAGGAGGAAGAGAGCTGGAACGGTGAAGAGGACAATGAAGAAAAGAATGGTGCATAAATTGAAATTATTAGGAGAATTTGATTTTCTGGACCTGTTGTTGAAGGCCATTTCTAAAGCTGTGGGAATAGGTGTCTGATATTTGGGAGTTTTTCATTTGTGTGATATTATTCTAAGGTAGACGGTAAGTGGAGGATGGAGGTGGCTGCCAGTTTGAAGCAAGTGGAGTTTTCTGAGTGGGTTCCTCACGCCTCCTTTGAATAAAGAAAGGAGACTCACGTGCCGCCTACGGATTTTGTGCCTTGTAATACGAAGTTCAGAAGTTTGTATCCTGAATTTCTGGTAAAGCCATCATTAACAGTGTTAGACAGGGTTAAGAGGGAGGAAAGAATACACAATTTTTTCAGTGTTTACACATAAATATCTTTTTTTAGTTTTAAAGTAATTTTTTTTTATTTATTTAAGAAGAGGTGAGATAAACACAAAAAGTACTAGAAATTTATAATTTGTAGGACCTACATATTTCATACTTTTAATTTGATGGAAAAAAAAAAGTGATTCCTCAAAAATAAAGTAGAATTTCTGGCCTACACAACTCAATCAAGGCCATTAAAATTTTTCTGCAGAGTTCTAAAACAATGTAATTGTTGTTTGACCTTGTGTGAGCACGATTAAAGAATTTTATGTGTATTCAACATTCTTCGGGAAAAAAAAATGTCTATTAATTTGGAGTGTTTGAATTCCTGTCTTCGCACACTAAATTACTGATATCAATAGTTTATTATTATAATGTAAACGTATATTTGAGAAAAAGAAGAAACGAAAAGAATAAATGATAAACTTCTTATTTTTGGTGACTTCAGGAAGTTTACCCACTAGCCGGTTTTTATTTTTATTTTTATTTTTTAACTATCATATAGACCAAGACTACCTAACTACTATAAAAATGTAGTGTGGAGGATTTGCTCATATATTAAAGACTTATGCTCTCTAATTTTATATTTAATCCTTTTAAGGCAAAAAATAATTTCATGGCCAAAGTAAAGTCAGCTTTGTCACTCAATCAACTCTTTGAAGAAACCAAGTGTGAATAGAAGTCAACCAAATTGGATGCTTTGAAGCAGATGCATCCGCATGTACATTTTGACTTTAAAGACCATTTTAGATAATTTTGAGGCTCCACTGGTGATTTGCAAGTTTAGAAAATGATATGAAAAGCTTTAAAATTTGGCATATTTTTGTTTTAATAGGTTATGATAGTCAAACCATGTGACGCAGTTGCAGGCTGCGTTTTCTTGCTACAAAAGCAGCCTGGAAATCGGCAACCAAAGCTTTGAATCCCTCCCTATCATCCTACACTTACGTTGATAATAAAAGGCATCTTAACAAAAAAAAATTATAAAATAAGAATAATTTTCTTTAAATTTAAAATGATCCACGTTTGATTCATATTTATAGAAGATTGTTGAGAGACCAATTAAGAAACTAATCTATTTCTGAATTATAAAAAAAAAAAACTCAAAAATGTATATGTATCTATATTCCTTTGTAAAGCATCGCATGTGAGTTTGTGTACATAATCAAGCTTTACATGCTAATGCATTTATTGATGATTAATGGATCACATGGAGAGGCCTCCACTTGAAGAAATGGACATGTTTTCAATTTCAAGCCAAAACTACTCTGTAAGACTGTAGCCAAGCACACGCAACTTTCGTATGAAAAGACGTAATAATTATTAACTATAATAAAGTTTAAGGAGGCAGCTACATATACCCCAGAGAAGAAAATCAGACATAAAAATAATAATGTCTTAAATGAATGTCATGTTTGCATAAAAAAATGTTATTTATATTAAGAGATTGACTCATAAAAATTTTATTTATGAGAAGAAAATTAATTTTATGCATAATTATAAAATCCACTTTAGTTCATAGAAAAACAAAAATCATGTGGATTATGTTTCTTCTATTTTTAAATGTGCATTGAACATGTACACTTAAGATTTACACATAATAATGTTCTTCATAAAATGAGGTCATTATAAAGTAATTTGATTGTGGATGTAGCACCACTCTTCAATATTTTAAGTCCAATTGGTTTTATACTTAAAATACAACCTTATTCTTGATCTTGAGCTCACTACTTTGTTAGTCAGATTTACCTAAAAGGAAATATAGCTAATTTGGACATGGTCATGGAATGAAAATGAGCTTTTAATGTGAAGCAAGATTTATTTTGTTTTGCAATCAAAAAGCTTATATGTATGTAGCATATACAATATCACTATTACACATTTACATATATAGGGTGGCCAACAGTCATTCTGTAGCCATACCACATGCATATAATACATGCCACTTCATTCAGAAAGCTGCCCTTTCTAATTCGTAAATAAAATCAAGTTTTCTTGTGATTAGCTCCAGCTCTAATATCGATCTTAACCTTATTAGAAGCTCCATTTCTAGATTTTGGTGATGCTGGCCAGTGTCCACAGGAAACAGCCATGTCCTTGAACTGTTGGAGGCTGTCAAGAGTTTCAACAATTGCAGGCATTCTTGGCCTGTCTTTGGGATTCAAACTTGTGCATTGCAAGGCCAAATGAGCCATCTCCTTTGCACCTTTAACTGAGTATTGCCCTGCAAGCCTTGGATCCATAATACACCTCAACCTTCTGCTGCTGTTCAAGTAAGGCTTTGTCCAATCCACGAGTTTTTGCTCAGTCTTTGGCCTTGTCTTATCCATTGCTCTCCTTCCTGTAAGTAGTTCCAGCAGCACTACCCCAAAGCTATAAACGTCACTTTTTGTGGTTAAGTGCCCTGTAAACCATTCATATGTTTGCCTTAGAGAATAAAAATATACACCCGTTTGACACCAACCACTGAATAGTAATCTTATGGTTACCAGAAACGAAATGTGTGTGGATTTATAATCAATGACAGATCTAAAAACTTATTGTTGAGAGGCCCAAAGTAAATAAAGGATTTTGTCAGAATATTAATCTTCAACAGAGTGTAAACCAGTTTTGATTCCATGATTACCTGTTGAGATATACTCTGGGGCTGCATATCCATAAGTGCCCATAACTCTGGTTGTGACATGTGATTTTGATCCCTCTGGCCCCATTTTTGCAAGTCCAAAATCTGACAGTTTTGCTGTAAAGTCCTATTAAGAAGAAAATCCACAGATCAAAAATTCACTCAATTTTAATTCCTTTGCCATTCCAGAAAAAGAGTGTAAAATTATAGTTAAAAACGCACTGAATCAAGCAGGACGTTGGAGGTCTTAAAGTCGCGGTAAATGACAGGCTTCTCAGCGCCATGCAAGAAGGCAAGGCCTTTAGCTGCGCCTACTGCTATTCTCAATCTTGTTGCCCATGGCAATGATGTCAGCCCTGCAATCACATATAATGGCTAAGTGATCCAAGAAAAATGATTTTCATCAAATAGATAGTAAATTAATATATACAAGACATATCAAATGAGAGTATTATTCTTGTGTGAGTAAGCAGAATGAATCTTGGATATTATATCTTATATTAATGATCAGGATTAAGATATAATTAAATATTATATAATCATTTTTTTACATGATTTTATATTTTAATTCAATTTACTCATTTCACTCTCACGTAAGAACAATCATCTCATTTGATATGTCCCATGCACACACACATAGAGAGACTTGAGAATGAAGCATACTTCTGAAGAGGTGGTTCTCCAAGCTTCCTCTTGGCATGAATTCGTACACAAGCAGCCGTTCTTCATCTTCGCAGCAGTAGCCTATTAACTTGACCAAATTCGGATGCCTTAGCTGCCCAAGAAATATTACTTCTGCCTGCAAGCTCAAACCATATATGCTTTTTGGTTCACTAAATTATTCTTAAATAAATTATGAACATCCTTTTCTTTTGCACAAAGTTCCTCGCATTAGTGTTAGTCAAACTCAATTTTTGTCTAGTCAACAGGAGTGAATTATCTGCTCTTATATTTTCACCTAATCAATTACTGATATAAAAAATATTAGTTGAAATTTTCAATATCCATCTATTACAAACACATCCCTACAAAAGCCAACAAAACTATAATTTGTTCGTCATAAAATTTCCAATTTTTCACTATAATTATGAGTATCCGTGTTTTATTTCTTTCATCTTGAAAAGTAAGAACTTCGATTAACAAAAAACAAAAATTGACCAAAAAAAAAAAAGAATTCTCAGAGCCCCCTTTTCTAAACCTGTTGGGCCTAATTAGCCTGCAATCACTTGAAGGTGGTATAGGTCATTAACTAGTTTAGGGCTGCAAAATAAGACCAATTAGGAGAATTTTTCATGGTCTTATCTTAGTGCCATCCAACCAAACATGGACTGAAAAAAGTATGAGAAAAAACATCAACTGGTCTTTTTTTTTTTTTTTGTTAGAAAGCATCCCTTTGTAAATCCTTCATAGTATAGTTCCAAGCACATGTTAACTTGGTAAGGCAAAATTAATATTAATTGTACTTACAAGCCATTCACGGTGTCCTTGTAAGCCTTCAATATCAAGCAGCTTAACAGCAACAGGCTGAGCCTTCAAACCCTGCCTCAACTTATCATCTATATACCCCTTATGGACCGTCCCAAACCCGCCTTCTCCCAACAAGAAATTGCTGGAAAAATTCTGCGTTATGGCGCGAAGCTCGCTCAGCTGAAAATCGTGCAAATCCGAACCAAAAGACTGCGCCAGATCCTCGTTGATTCGGGTGGAAGAAGAGCGACTAAGATCGGAGAAGGACAACTTTCGAAACGAAGGTAACGGAGCAATGTCCTTGGAGAAATCCGATGCGCTGGAGCGCTTGCAAATATTGGTGAAGTTGCTGAATACGGTTTGGTTTTCAGTAGAACAACAGTTTGTCGTGAATGGCCTCCATGATGGCTTTTTTGTTGGCTGCTTCATATTGTTGCAGCCAAAGGAAGAAATTGAGGGCTTTGTTTGTGGGATTGGCTGTTGTTGTGTATTAAGTGTGAAATGTCTCACTAGCTTTTTATGATCTAAAAGGTGGACAGAGAGAGAGAGAAGGAAGAAATTCTTTGATTTCTTTCTTCAACTGCTCTAACTACTCTGTAAATATTAAGAAATTGTGTTATCATATTTACCTTCTTGTGTTTTTAGTTCTTTAATTTGGAATCTCTGTGGTGTCTTCATGCAGAATGGACCGATGTCCTTTTTTGGCGTTTTGCCTATGTGTCAACACGTGAGTTGTGGTCACCTCCTGCAATCTGAATCTGGAGATTTTCTTTTTACTGAGTGACGTGAAAAACCATTTAATATATATATATATAATATTAAGTTCAACTCAACGTACAAAAAAATATAAATTAATTAAGTTACTGCATTATCAAATAACGTGAATAGAGAAATACTTACTCTTACAGCAAATAATTCTTTTATTAAAAAAAATAGACACAAAATTAAAAAAAAAATAATGATATTCATATTGATATAAAGTATTCTTGCTCAAGAGTTGTATACAATTTATCTTGCACTTGGAGTCGGAGGCAGTAATAATTAATAACTATTAAGGGAGATATTTAATGGAACTATTTGGTTATTTTGCTTGGGCTGGCTAGCTACCATTGATAAAAAAAAAAAAAATACATTATATAATTAATCTTAACCCTGAAGATTGGAAAATATGGATAAGTCCAAACGATGGCAGATTGTGTATTCTGACTTTGTATCATTCTTCCGAATATATTAAATATATAGTTTTTTCTGCGATTCCTTTTTCGTTTTTCAACGGGGGAAAGAAAACTCTGAAGACTTTTGTCATTATAAAATGAGTCAATATTGAGATATTTATACAATGTATTGAATTGGTTATAATAGTTTTGTAGATATATTTGGTTATAATTTTAAAATTTTTTAGCAATTAATAATGAGTAATAAAATTGATTAAAAAATATTTTGAATAATTTTTATTTTAATCAAAATTATAAAAAGAAAAATATTTATATTTATATTTATATAATCTTTATTTTTTATATCATTATTCTTATTCTAACAATAAAAATAGTAACTATTACTGTTTTCTCTCTCTTTAATATATTTTTTAGTAATTAATATTAAAAAATAAATTTTCTATATATCATCTAAATAAAAATAGATTATGTAAAATCAATTATTAAACATAAAATAAATTTTTTATAATCAATTATTTAAAATTAATTATTTATAATCAATTATTTCCTTCAATAGCAATTGAGTCCTGGTTGAAAATTAGCATTACATGTAAAATGCGATTATTCTATAGTTATGTTTTCATTTACAACATGAATAATTGTTGAAATTTATACCCTCTCTCTCCTTACTTCATTCTAAGAGCATAAATAAATCTCGTATAAACGCAAATTGCTTAAAAAAACACATCAGAGTAACGACAAACAAGTAATATGCAGAGTTTAATTTCAAAAATAATTTTAAAATACGATGTGTAATTGTAATATTATTATTATTATTATTATTATTAAATTTTGCAACTATACTTTTATTTTGTAATAATTGTTTTGCTTATATTTATATATAATTTTATTCATGATATGGGATATGAATAGATAGGTATTGGTAAACTCAATTAGTCATTTCTCTGGTAATTAACAAAGACTATATCTGCTAATGATTTGGTAACCTAAATAACGTAGAGCCCCAAAGAAGTGACGAAGGGGATGATAGCATCAATGTCTGTCTTCATTCTGAAATTTAACTAATGACAAAAGGTCCAAAGCCAATGGGAGTAGTTATGAGTTGAAGTGCTGAATGAGGTATCCAACGTACTCCTGAAAGAAATTATGTAAAAAAGAAAAATAGAAAATTATTGAGTGAGGTTTGCACTGTGCACTATCTTCCTACTCCATTTAGTATTTTTTTTTTTTTTTCATTGAGTATTACGTACATATATGTACAATTAACTTTAAATTATCTTCACAGTTTGGAATATTGTGTGATATCGATTCTTTGGGGGAGAAGATAAACCTCATGCGCCTAATTACTTATAATGAGTTTATTTGCGATTAAACCTGCGGGGGTTTAATAAATTATAATACGTGGAGAGGGAGTGGATTTGTTAGTTTTGTTTCTATAATCCAATTGAGAAAATGTGGTAGCTGCTTTATTAATCACTTTATTTTATCCACAATTGTCCTTTCTAATATATTCTTCGGATATTTCATATATTTTGTATCAATTTTGAGATTCATATCTATCTGAATGATGTAATAAATAAAAATAATGCACATCAATTTTTTATTTAACATGTAAAATAAAAACTTCATTTTCTAATATAAAATCAATGCCTTTTATATTGAAAAAAATTAGATGTTAAATTTTTTTATACATAACCGATGTCTATTCTTTAACTAAAACATTAGTTTTTATAATAAACTGACGTTTTTCCTCATCCACCAAAAACGTTAGATGTATTAAAAAATTAACATCTTTAATTCATATAAAGACAAACGTCATTTTCCTTAAAAAAAAACTTGTTACTATTTTACATTTTCATAAAAATAATCATCAAATCAAAATATACAATCACCTAGCATAATCTTAATTTCAACAACTTCAAATATTTTTTTTGGATCAACAAAAAATTTAAGACACTACAAAATTAAATTAAAATTAAAACATGTAATTTTAATAACAAGTCTATACAATCATTTTACTTATTTTCTTATTAAATTTTCTCAATTGTACTTCTCCTTGAGTTAAACCTTCTCTTGTAATGCAATTTCTAATATTAATGAGAGCTTCAGATTAAAAAATATTTCAAGTGTTATCATGTTCAAATTGCATTTTTTATATATATAATTCATGTAAGAATAAACTCATATATAATAACACATAATATATATCTAAACTAAAAATTATATATAGTTGTCTACACACACACACACACACACACACACACACATATATATATATACAATAAACACAATCAATTACTTGAAAGAAATTGTATGCCTCAGTTCATCTAATAGGTATGGCTTCAGCAAAAATAAGATCACTTAATTCAGCAGGCTTCATGTGATTAGTATTCAGTTGAATTCTAGCAATTAACTAAAAATTAGAGGCAGTTTCTACAAATAGACACACAATCAAGTATAATTAAGCATCTAAACTAAAAATCATATAATTAGTTACCTATATACAATAAACACATAATATATCAAGTATTAGCATCTAAATTTAAAATTATATATAGTTAACAATAAACATAATCAATTACCTTTAATTTTGCCTCTAGGAGGATCTTTAACTTATATCCATTCACCATGATTATCTCGTATGTAGAACTCCTTCAAATTTCCTTCATCATTCACTAAAGGTAGTCTCGAAGAGATATGATGGATTTTCTCAATATTATTACTTATCTTTTCTTCATCCCCATCACTAGCAATCTAACTTTTCCCCTAAAGAACTATAAACCACTTCTTATTTATTGGGTTTGTGATATTAAAACATATTTTGCTTGGGATAACATTATGAATTATTCTCCCTTATGACCTTCCCTATTACGATATAACAACGTGAACCCTAACTCATTGACTTAAATGTTGTTATTATTCTTACTCTATTTACATCAAAATACAGACACCTTGAATTTGATATAGTCAAGCTCCCTTATATCTTTAATGACCCTATAATATGACATACATGTGTATACATGATTTTCATCCTTGGAACTAAAAACATGCATTCATTAAACCACCAAATTAATCCCACTATTTTAAATGCTGCTATCATCATGTCTTTTTGTGTAGAAAAAATACCAATTGATGTCATATCTATAATATGATAAGACCTCCATGTGAGGCTCGTGAGCTAACCATCTTATAGTCTTAGAAACTTTATTTTGTGTTTGTGCCAATAAAAAATGAACCTGATTCTGAAACCAAGTGATGAAATAGTAGTTATGTTCAGCTTATACCTATTATTCATTTTTTCCAAGATTCTACTCTCTTGTAAGGGTCATATGCTCGTCCAAATAAAACTCCACTTCTTCACTATTATTCTAAGAAAATAGTTATATATATATCTTAAACACAAATTTGAGATAAGTAATATATATCAAGACATCATGCCAAATGTTTTCCTTGATGTCTTGTGATACTTATTTCTAGTGCTCAATATTGTTTGGCACTCTTGCACATGCCAACAAAGCAATATAACTCTTATTTTTTGAACCCCCAGCCTTAGTAGCCTAACCCTTTACATTGAAAGAGACATTCATCTTCTCTCCTCTGCTACAAATAAGGGTCATTTGCTTTATAAGGGTATTACCCTTTGTACTTTTCTCAATATGATAAGAAGAATTCATATGGCTGTTTAAAAGGAGAAAAGAAAAAGAACTTAACTAGCAAACAAATGTTTCAAAAACTAAATATGCATTCTAGCCTAACCAAACCTTAACAATTCAAATATTCACAAGCTAAAGCATTTACCGATTGATAACTTCTCACCCCCAACTAGAAAAATACATAAGCTAGGCCCAACTACAGCTGTACCACTCACATAATAAGCAAACTGCACATAGTTTAATAACCTTTATTACCCAGTAACTTATTCCTTACTCTTTGATTGGATTTTTCTTTTTTAACTTCTAATCAGGATGTTGCTTCAGTTCTTGTAACTATGTTCGACAACCCATACATATCTCATAGTAGGGTCTCTTAGCCTGTTCAATTACATATATAACATTGTAGTTGCTTATCCAAACCACTGGCTAGAACAATATCCAATAGGTATTCCACTTAAGTCTACTCAACTAATTAACTTGCAAATAAAGAACATGAGATAGTACATACATACATATATAAAGTACAACTACTAGTCTATTAAGCATGCATTTCCTTTCCTCCCTTATATTAAGGACTACATTTAATGATTTTGAATGGAAAATGGTTACGTTTAAAGTTTTGATTTTTCTACGTAGATTACAATGAAAATCTTAGACGTATTCATAATCACTATAGCAAGTGATACAAAATAGAATATGCAAGACCAAACATTCTATGTCAAAAAACATAGCCAAAAAATAAACTCTAATTGAAAATATTATTGATAATCAAACTAAAAAATAAAATTAAAAAAGATAAATCCTAAAACTACAAACCATCAGCAAAAAATAAAGCAGAAAAACTAAAAGAACATCGACATAACTTGACAAGGAAGAAATGAATACAGTGTAAAAAGAATGAAATTTCATACCTTGATAAAAGATGGACTTGAAATGCGATGATCAAAGATAACAAAGATAATAAAAAATAGCAAAGAAGAAAGTGGCAAGAGTTTGAAAATGATATTGCGTAAGTGTTTTCAGACAAGAGAAAGCAAATGAGAATAGGGGAAAAACTATCCTGTTACATAAGAAGCCTTGACTTTAGACATCAATTATTAAGATGGAACCGATGTTCATTCTCATGCATATACGTCAGTTTTAATAAAAACAAACGTATAAACCTAGGATGCTAGTTTTTTATTTAAACAAATGTAGTAATTTTTATCATTAAAAATCGATGTAGAAACTTAGGACGTCAATTTTTTATTTAAACTAATATAGTAATTTTTATCATATATATAAAAACACCATCATCGCTTCATCTATATTCTTGTGTTGAATTTTTTTATTTTATTTTTATTATGTTCATGAACTGGTTATGTATTATAACCGATGTTGTTTATCATTTTAAATGATAGTGTTTTGTACAAAATTGATGTCATAACTTTTTTTTTAATAATATTAATATATTTTCACACATAATTTATCTAAGGCTAACTATTTTTTAAAAATTTTTGTCAATTAAATAATTAAATTATTTTATCCATTTAATAATATTTTAATAATTCAATCATTTTACACATTAAATAATATTTAATTTTGTAAAAAATTCTATGAATTTTGTTAAAGACATTGATTTGTGTTAAAAATCGATGTTGATTCTATTATTTTTTTTTTCTAAATTTCACATAACTACTCTAGATTACATTTTTATAGAAAAATTAGAAAGAAAATTGTGACAGAAATATTATTGTTAAATCAAGCTTGTGAGTTGTTTACAATAAATCAGCATTAAATTGTTGAAGCTTCAAAGATTGCTTGTAATAACAAAATATAACACATATATCAAAGGCAGTCTATAAAATAATACAGATATATCAAGTGTACCTATTGTCCTCTTATTTAAAAGATTAATGCATAGGCCTTATTTAAAGGGAAAAAGAAAGCATAGTTAATCATTTATGCACAAACTAATAAAGAAAAGAGAATGAAAAAGGGAAAAATAAACTATAAACCTTCAAGAAAGTTTGGCATAATGATACCAAGCAACAATGCTTATAATACTGCTTACTTTGATGTCACAAGTCAATTTTGTGATCCAATTCAACAAGCAAATATGCTCAATTTTGGATGAAACTTGACATAAAAATTAAGCATGAAGAGAAGGTCTGGTGGTGTGAATTTGGAAGCAAATGCACTTGTAAATTATTTTTCTAAATTTTTCCTATTTTGGGGATATTTATGTCTTTTTAGCATTGATCTTTTGTCCACTACAAGTAGAAAAGTAAATGATTGCAATCTTTATATTTTTATCTTCACGTCCATTTGAGATGGCACTTTAGAACCCTCAGAAGCAAAGAGAAAAGTCCTTATGTCAAGTAAAAAAAATATATTTACTTTTGTTATTAGAGCTTTTGCTTGGAATGCTTTTTAAGAAAGACGTGTCTAGTGACCAAGTAGGCACTATGACTCAAGCTACGGATTAGAATGTGGAGCTTAGACATATTCCCTATATACTCAAAATTATATAATGAGGTATATATTAATAAAATAGAATTGTTTCTTCCTTATTTTTTAAAGTAGACCCTATTTGGTATGCACTAAAGGTTTCTTGTATAGCATGTTTTTTGAAACTCGATATGTGCTGATGCTTCGACTACTTGCTCATGGTTGCTTGTGGACATGTTACGCATGGGTTTTTTATTGTATGGGTAACAAAATCCTAAATGTCATGAATATCTATCCAAATATGGCTTTAATTTATTAGAAGGCTGATATATTGGCCAAAAGTTGGCTTCATGTGTTGCATGATTTTAGCTAGAGAACTATCAGCTTGTGACAATAGGTATCAAAGCTCGGTTGTGCTAAAGAGAGCAGATCAGGTGGGCCATAATTGGGGTAAATTTTGCTTGTCGAAAGCAAATGGAGTTTGTGAGTTAAGTAAACACTCGTGGGAAATAGCAAAGAGATGATGCTAAGGACTTGACCAATATGGGGCAAGAGGTTTGAGCAATTTAAGGGCTAATACGTGAGATATTATATTCAGGGGAACATTAATAGTGCATCGAGTGCAAGCATGTGCAAAAGTTAGTGGACTTATTATATAACACAGGACATTAATTATGCACTTATTCATAATAGGTATCCAAGGGAATGCAAACTACTCGAGAGAGTGAGTGAATTGATGACCTATCTAATGGGAGGAAGCTCGAGAGAAGCCTTGGTCTTCAGTAGAAAGCTTGACCATGTCCATGAGGGACATATTTGTTAGTCGAATATAGGTGCCCTAGAGTCAATTTGATTGGGCTCTATTGCATCTATGACTAAGTGGTCTGTGGATTTGGATAAT
>JANHAO010004162.1:0-24795 GCA_026873985.1 Saraca asoca
TGAAGTGCTGAAGAGATGGGACCAAGAGGAAGGAGATGAAATAGATGAGCAACACGTTTAACGTGGTTCGGCTAAATCCGAGCGGCACTGGACCCTACGTCCGCAGCGGAGATTTTATTTATATGAAGTGTTTTGTAGAGTTTTTACTTACAAAAATTGTCCTCTCCCCTTTACTAACAATGCAAGCCTGTTTATAGAGAAAGGAGGGGTTACAAGCATTAATTGCTGGCTACAGTTATGTTACATCAAATAATAAATGAGAAAGGACATTGAAGGGGGCTACAACCTGGCTGCTGCAAAAAGTAGGTTGCTGAATGGTTCCCCCCTAGGCTGACTTTAGAATTGTGTTTGCTTCCTGGTGTCCCGGATAGGAACTTCAGGTTTCAGAAATGTCGCGAGCTCTACTTTTATAAGCCAAGTGTTGTTGTAGCAAGAAGATGATCTCAGATGGAATGGTCATTTACCCGCGGATTCGATCTTGTTACTTTGTCACTAGTCCGTCCCTCATGGGGGAGGTTGTCTCATAGGATGCATCCGAACCTCCTCGCGGTGTCGTTCAGATGCGATGAGCGAGGCAAGGTTTAGCTTTCGGGATTACTTTGCCGGTGTTGCTTACGGGAGCATGAAACTCGGTCCTTGTTGCACTCGAGGGCTCGTCCTTGCGAGGCTAATTTTTGTATACAATAAATAGTACTTTAACCTGATATTTTATTTTCATGTAGCACCTCATTTCACAAGACCTTGCCATTATGCCAAGCTCATCCATTCAGCTTTAACTTCTAACAAATGTAAGTATAGTTCATCTTCATTGATGAGATAATAATTTACCTTTAGTCATTTGTTATCATTTTATTGAACATTCTCATAACATAGAGTTTACAACAGGATACACTCTCCTTAAATTCTAACCGCATTATTGACTTAAGTTCTGTGGACAACATCACACCTTTGAAAAGGGCTAGAAATGATGAAGAGGATGACCACACTCTAATATAAAAAATGTTGCCTTCTCAAAATTCTGCCACAAAGCTCAAACATCCCATTAAAATTGGAAAATTTGATTGAAAATTTGTGAAATGGAGGTGAATTGCATTAATCATGAACTATAAAGTTAGTATCTTGCAAAACTGTGTGAAATTTGTTTTGACAAGTAGTCATGCTAGAAAACTGACCCATTGGTGCACTTTTTGTTAGAAGCTAACCTTGGCTTTTAGTGAATCTTTTGCTACTTAATAAAAAAAAAGTAGCATTATCACAGGTTGTTGTTTGTAATAGAAACACTCTACTCACCATCAAGTATGATAAGTTGATATATATTTATATATAGAAGCACTTTCCTTTTGTTGTTCTACTATTTAGATTTCAATATAAATTCACTAGCATTGCATGTAAATTACATGCTAATGTGGTTGATGTGGTTATGACAATCTAACCTTTTCTTCCATGCAACATAGAGAGAACTTGGGTGAGAACATGTTGTTGGATGATAATTCCTTTAAAAGCTAAAACATGGCACCATAGTGGCGGCATTGAAATTCAGGATTACCATCATCAATGTAATATGCAAAAAACCATTTTAGTCTATACAATTGAATTAAGTGAAACAAAAATCCACAATATTAATTGATAACAACTTCAACCCAAATATGTAGGTAAATTCATAAAAATTTTGATCTAAAATAAATAAACTAATCTAGAATCTTTTACAATGTATACTATATCTAGGGAAAGTCACAAAAATTCTATGAAATCAAGATGAGCTCTAGCTCACAGGCCTCAGCTTGCTCACAACTTGTTGCTCTAGCTCCCAAGTATAACATGTAACTCTTAACTCCCAACTCTCAGCTCTCGACTAGCGCACAACTCGTAGCTCCCACCTCCAACTATAGCTCACAGCTACCAACTCCCAGCTCCTAGCTCTAGCTCGTAGCTCTTAACTGCCAGCTCTTGCTCATAGCTCCTTGCTTCTAGCTCAAGCCTACATTTCCCAACTCCTAGATCTAGCCCATAATTCCTAGCTTCCAACTCCTAACTCTCAGCTTTCAGCTCTAAAGATGAGCTCTAACTTGAAGGTCTTAGCTAACTCATAGCTCATAGCTCCTGGCTCCTAATTATAGCTCGTAGCTCGTAGCTCTAGCTCTAGCTCATTACTCCCACCTCCCAGCTCTCACATCCTAACTCTCAACTCTAAAGATGAGCTCTAACTTGCAAGTCTTAGTTAGCTCATAGCTCCTAACTTGCAGCACCCTACTCCTAGCTCTAGCTCACAGCTCCCAACTCTAGCTCCAAACTCCTAGCTTTCAACTCTAAAGATAAGCTCTAGCTCAAAGGTCTCAGTTAGCTCCCAGCTTCTAGCTATAGCTTGCAACCCCCTATTCCTAGCTCTAGCTTATGGCTCCCAGCTCCCAATTCCAACTCACGATTCTCAACTCTCACCTCCCAGCTCTCAGCTCCCCAACTCTAGCTCCCACTTCCAACTCCCAACTCCTAGCTCCCATTCGTAACTAAGAATTTATTAATTATCAATTATTTCGTTATAAATTTGAGGTTCACCTCCTAAGCTACTATGCATTAATTTTGGTAATAGATTGAAATAAATCATGTACACAAACGAAATACATCAATTCAAATATTTTTTTCACTATTGTAAACATTTAATTTAACATATGTATAAAATAATTGCTAAATTTTATTTTATTTTTATCACATATTTCATGAAGTCATTATAAAACCCGTGCATAGCGTGGGCTCAAAACTAGTTTAAATATGTTTGAAATTATATTCATAAATAATTTTATATAAAAAATTAATTTTAAATGAATTAAATTCTATTTTTTATTTTTTTATTTCTTGATACTTCTTACCATAAGAGTGTTTGAATTTCGTACGTATTTTGGAATGTTTATAAATTTCTCTTAAAAAAGAAGTTAATATTTTTTATATGAAATATTTTATAAAATTTGCATTTTTTTTGCTATATTCATTTTTTTAAAAGACTAGAACTTTGTAGGAACTGGTTGCAAAATAATTATGTACAATTTTATAATTCCATCAATGAAATTTTAACACAATTTTTGAAATTTTCATAAACCATTATGATGATAAAAAATTTACATTTACAATATATAAAGTATAAAATAAAATAACTTTCATGGTATTGACTAAATAAATATGACTTATTGGTACGTATTCTTTGAGAATGACAATAATTTTATCACTGACAAAAATTTGCAACCCTGTCATTTTGGTTTGATAAAATCGACGATTGATGTAATGGAATACCAACAGGGGAAGCTGGAGCAAAATTGATGCTTATTTATTGAAATGCTCAACGAGAAACGACATAAAATCAGTGACTTATTAAAATTATAAAATATAACAAAGTCTACATTATGCTAGTGAAAATGTTAATATAACATGTATAAAAGTGTAATAAAGGAAAAATATAAAATAATATTACTTCAACTATGAGATAGTTGAATTTTGTTTCCTTCAATTTTAAAACCTTGCCATTAAAACTTTAAATTATATAATATCTTGGAATTAATCATCATAACTTATTTAATTAATTTATTTATTTAATTACATAATTTTTTATATTTTTTAAACAAATATCACAATTCTAAATTTATTTTTATTAATTTTCAAGT
The DNA here is from genome assembly GCA_026873985.1 of Saraca asoca. Taxonomy (NCBI): domain Eukaryota; kingdom Viridiplantae; phylum Streptophyta; class Magnoliopsida; order Fabales; family Fabaceae; genus Saraca; species Saraca asoca. Next base: position 3,651 of record JANHAO010004162.1, read on the forward strand.
TCTTTTTTACATTATTTGGCTTATTGGCTATAAAATTAGACGTGTGATTTTAAACAAAAATATAAAATAAACTTGAAATTATGTTGGAAAATTAATGTGCAAGTAAACTTACAAAAATATTTCAAATCTTTTTTTGACAAAGTCACATAAATATTTTCATTATTAATTCAATGTGTTACGTAGTTGATTAATTCCAAAGTATTGTATAGTTTGATGCTTGAATCCCAAGTTTCCAAATTTTTTAGGCAAACAATTAATTCTAAGATATTATATAGTTTAATGTCTCAATCCCAAATTTTTAATTTTATTAGAGGTAAAATCAATGACCCCAAAGATGAAGAGAATGTTTTGCATTTTCCTCAATAATAAATTATAAAAAATATTCTAACCTTCCCTGAGGTTAAATATAATTACCCAAAACTCCCTTCTAATTTAAAAACATATTTAGATTTAATTGAAAAATTAAAAAGTTACACTTCAATTCAAATTTGTATTTTTGTTAGTAATATAGCCATAGACTCGATCAAGAGGGGTGAATTGATTTTAAGATTTCAAAACTTTGAAAACATTTTTCAAAATCTCCATTTCAAATTTTATAAACATTAACTACTTGGAAACAAATGATAAACAATTCACACAATATTTTCAACAAATCATCATTCACAATATCAACATCATACTTCAATATGAATAGTAATGAAGATCAACAATATGAATTGTAGAAATTTAAAGTATAGAAAATAAAAGAATAACAACAGAGAGATTCAAATACAATTTTATAGTAATTTCTCATTCAAAAAACCATTTTCATGGATACATCCATTTCCAAGCTACAACCATGCTTGAATCCACTAAGATTCCACTAAGATTAATCCCTCTAAGTTTGACATAGCCACAAAGAGAATCCCTTTTACAACGATTATAATCCCTATTTAAAAAAACCCTTTGACAAAACCCATTTAAAGAAAAAAACAACACAAAAGCTCTCCCACTCTTGCTAATCTAGGGTTGGCTAGCTGTAAAATACTCAAAAAATTTTAAGTTGAAACGAAAGAAATCACAAGAACTCGAAAAGTTCAAATTACAAATTGAAACACTAGAGGTTAAGAATCACTCTAGCTTAAGATCAAGAAATCAAGTAAACAGATAAAGCACAAATGAAATAGGCAATATTTTCCTGGACGTATTAGGGTTTCCACTAAGAAAATGTGAGAAATAAGTATTTACAACAAGAAAGCAACACTCACAATGAAGTGACCGTTAATTCAATATTTTAACTAGCTGAATCGGATCATGATCAAAATTGTGGGTTTAAATTTGAACTTGTAATTCAAACCATAAGGAAAAATTTTGAAATTGAGATCCAAATTACGATCATGATCAAGAAGGGTCAACTACTTAGGGTTAAAGGCCTTTGATTTGATAGCAAATATATAGTTCAAAATTCAATTTGAATCACCTCAGATTACAAGCTCTTAGGTAGTTTTCAAATGGTTGCATTTCAATCCATGGAATATAGTTCAAATTTTCGATTCAAATCACCTTGGATTTCAAACTCTCTGCCCAAGTCCAAAGGCTGCAATTCGAATCATGGACACTGTTATATACAGAAAATAGCCTAAAAAATGAACCCCCAAGCATGATGAAAGCCAAGTCCTACCCCTCGCCAAAAGGCGTCCAGCAAGCCTCGCCTCGCGAAGCAGCGAGGTAATGATGCAGTGAGGCAGTTCAGATACATCCCTCGGGGTAGCCCTCTCCTCTCGAGGAGGCGAGGCGGTGAAGGATCACATGACCCACTTGACAGATAGACAATTACCCCTGCTCAAGATCTCCATCTCGTTGCAATAGCCCCAAGCAATGGATACAGATAGGCACCAATCTACAGCCGACCAAGGAGTCCCACCCAGCAGCCTACATTCGGCAGTAGCCGGATTATAGCCTTTTTTCTGCCTTTTTCATTTATAGCTTGATATAACACAACTGTAACTTGTAATTAATGAATGTAACCCCTCCTTCCTCTATAAATAGGACTACATTGTTAGAGAAGGGAGAGGAGGCCAAGTTCTGTAAAGAAGAAACTCTACTAAGATCATTTTCCTGCACATTAATAAAATCTTCACCGTGGACGTAGGGTCTGGTACCGATCGGATTTGGCTGAACCACATTAAATACTGCGTCTTCCTCTTCCCTGCTCTTCCCTTCATCTTTGTTCACTTTGTTTCCTAACTACACTTTGAACCGAACAAAGGCTTGAGATCCTGTAAGAATCCCCGTTGGCCAAAGTTTGGAGCATAACCAAAATCTGACTTCAACATTTTGGTGCCATCTGTGGGGATCTCACCTATTATGGTTCATCTTCACTGCAATGGTCAAGGTAAGAGTCACTAAAGCCTTGAATGTGCAGTGCCATACTCCAGATGGTCATGTTTCAACAACAGACTCATCTACTGCTCCTATCATCAGAGCAACTATTGATTTCCCTCCAACAAGTTTGGTGCAGCCGACTCTTGCCGCTAATAGCGTTGACGGACCGCAAGCCTGGCTCCAATGCCAGGAGAAACTTGAGCATATGATGGGGGAGCTGACTAAAACAATCACATCATTGGCACAAAATGTGCAGAGACAAGCTGAAACCCATCACCCGGGCTATCCAAGCCAAGGCGATATCCAAGCTCGTTACTCGTAGGAGCATACCCCGAGTCGTGATCCTCAAGACAATGGAGACCAAAGTGTCCAGCGATTGCCCGGTCGGCACTTTGGGGAGTGAGACCCATTAGTTGGGGAACTGTTTCAGAAGATGGCTCAGTTGGAAGAACGCCTCCGAGCCTCAGGTGATCGATCTAGTTGTGAAGAGCGATAGCCACTTTCCAATGAGGTCGAAGCTTAGACTCTCCCTCTCAAGCTTAGAGTTCCTGCAATCCCATTGTATAATGGAGATTCAGACCCGTATGATCATCTAGACGCATTCAATGTTCAGATGGACTTGCAGACAATCGACCCCCTGGTCAAGTGTCGAGTTTTTTTAGCAACATTGAGAGGCATGCCCCAAATTTGGTTTAGAAGCCTCCTAGCTCGCTCAATTAGCAGTTAGGAAAACTGTCAACAAAAGTTCATCAGCTGGTATCAGGGTGCTGAAGAGACAGCTCATGCTCCATTGTCACCTCGCTATGGTCTTTTAGTGCAAGTAGGAATCATTGAAGGACTATATTGCTAGATTCAAACTCGAAGCTAATTTGGTGTAGAGTCCATCTGAAGAAACCATGTTGCCCACCATCTCTGCGGGACTCCACAAAGATGAAAAACTATACAAGAGTCTGTATAAGTCCCCGGTGAAGGACCATATTGAGTTCTATGAGTGAGCTTCCAAGTAGATCAAATGGGAAGAGACCTTCAGCTCGAAAAGGTCTGATAAGAAGGATGAAGGGGCCAAACCCTCTCGTGGTAAGAGGAGGAATGATGTGGGTCAAGGTGGTCCCTCCGCCAAACAGGCAGCCAATAAGTCCAAACAACCCAAGAGTGAACAACTCCGATATTCGGACCGTTATTAACAATTCAGCATCTTGTCAAATTCTTAGGATAGGATCTTCGTGACGGAAAGGAACAGGGAAGATTTCAGGATGCCTCGACCCTCCAGAATCCCTTACAGATGGAGAAACCAGGAAGAGTTTTGTGCCTTTCATAATGAGGCTGGTCACAGTACCACAAATTGTCGGGCCATCACGGAGGCGATCGAGGACTTAATCAGAAAGGGACGCCCAAAGGAGTACAGAGTACAGCCCTCGAGACATCTTCCCCAGCTTTCTTAGCGTAATACCAACCAGGAGCTGGAGGGCTCGGTCCGAGTTATATTTTGATATTATATTTGAAACTTTGTGGGTGAATGTAATTGTCATTCCCTTGATTCTGTTAAAAGTTATCTGCCAATTGATGTGATGTCATTCACTTTGCCCCCTTTTTTCTGAATGTTAACAATATCCACAGCTCTCATGTGACCAATCTCTACAAAACTTCACGAAGGATTTTTCTACCAACTATGGCCTTTGGTCTTGTTGAGGCCCCACGGAGCTCATTCTGGAGAAGAATTGACAAACACTTTAACCAGCATGGCTCCCTGCTCCTTGAGACATGGAGACGTTCAAAATAAACTCACTTTAACCAGCGTGGCTTCATGCTCGCTGAGACATGGAGACATTCAAAATAAACTCACTTTGGCCAGCGTAGCCATGTGCTTGCTGAGGTGCAGAGGCACTCTTAAACACTCAATGCTAGCGTGACTTGGCGATCGATGAAGCTTAATGAATTGACGAATTTCTTGTTTGCCTTTAGGCAATGAAATTATTAAACTCGTGGCTAGCGTGCAAATCTGTTTTATTATTTATTAATTTGTACTTTTTGCACTTATGTTTTTATTCTTTGGCGGCAGGAATGGCCTGAAGGCGATGCTACCCTGGGTTACAGCTTATGCTATTTTCTAAGTTACGCATAAGTTTTGCAGATGATTCAAACTAAGGTGTATTGCGAAAGAACATGGCAACAAATGAAGATTGCAGAAAGGCATTTTTATTCATTAAAAGACCTCAATGAGGCATATGTACATCAGGAAGTCCCAAGTGCGGACTGGGTAAAATACAAAGGGATAACCTATGACTAAGAAGAAGAATTAACCACAAAGGGTCGTACTTCAGTTTATTAGGGACTGAACGCCACAACTCTCTTCTTCCAGTGCACAATTAGTGGCAGTGCTGCATCCCTTTGACCTCGACCACCTGCACCTCTTGAGGAGTGCGCACCGGGAGGCGTCAGGGGGTTGGCTAGTAGAGTAAATTGCCTGATGGCAGAGCTGGGAGGACATAATCTGAGATCCTTCCATGTTATTAGGGAAGAGAAGTCTTCTGAGTTACGTATGCTGTAGACCATACATGCTCCAATGAAGGGAAAGAAGCCGGAAGTGGTGGGGGTCTATCAAGAAACTCCATAGCTTGAATGGAGGAGCAGGAGAGACTGTAGCTTCCTTATATAGAGTAGAGGATGTCTCCACTGAAGAGTCTGGAACCATTCTCCCAACCATCATCATAAATAGCCTCGAAAAAGACTGAACTTACTCAGCAAGAGCTGACAGACATGTGTCATAGGAAACATGGCCTTGAGCAAATGAAACGACAGCCTTGGAAGAAGGATGGTGGTTCAGGAACCAAAGAGTCTCAACTTCCAGCCCGCAGAGTGAGCTGCGAGTTGGGGGGCTTATGTTATATACAAAAAATAGCCACGAAAATGAACCCCCAAGTGCGATGAAGGCCAAGTCCTACCCCTCTCCAAAAGGTATCCACCAAGCCTTGCCTCGCGGAGCTACGAGGTAATGATTCAGTGAGGTAGTTCAGATGCATCCCTCAAGGCAGCCCTCTCCTCGTGAGGAAGCATGGTGGCAAAGGATCATAAGACCCACTCGACAGATAGCTGATTACCCCTGCTCAAGACTGCCATCTCACTGCAGCAGCCCCAAGTGACGGATGCAGACAGGTACCAGTCTACACTTGACCAAGCAGTAGCCGGATTGTAGCCTTTTTTCTATCTTTTCCATTTATAGCTTGATATAACACAACTGTAGCTTGTAATTAATGAATGTAACCCCTCTTTCCTTTATAAATAGGACTGCATTGTTAGAGAAGGGAGAGGAGGCCAAGTTCTGTAAAGTAGAAACTCTGCTAAGATCATTTTCCTGCACATTAATAACATCTCCGCCATGGACATAGGGTTCGGTGCCGACCGGATTTAGCCGAACCATGTTAAACATTGCATCTTCCTCTTCCCTGCTCTTCCCTTCATCTTTGTTTACTTTGCTGCCTAGCTGCACTTTCAACCAGACAAAGGCTTGAGATCTCATAAGAATCCCCGTTGGCCAGAGTTTAAAGCATAATGAAAATCTGATGTCAACAGACACAATTTAGAATGTTTCGATTCAAATCATAAGGCTAGAACATGTTTTTTTTAATGGTTATTTTGAAATCAAAACTTTTCTTACTCATTTAAAACCTTTTCTAAACAATTATTTCAATCCAAAAGACTTATTCCAAGTATAGAAATTTGGTAAAACATTTAAGAACATATAAAAATGCTTTTGGTGAAATAATTAAAGAAAACCTATGAAATTCTTGAGCCAAATCCTTCCAAAATCTAAATTTAGAAATTGAGCTAAATTCAAATGAAATCCAAACCTTTACATTGAATAATCCAAAGCCTATATTAAATTTTTATCAACAAAACTAAGGCTTTCTAGGACTGATTTACTAAACTAAAAAAAGAAAAGATAAACTTAACCAAAATCATTTGTAATCATTAAAATAAATTATAAATCTTTAGAAATAGGGCTAGACTTAAAATCTCCTTTTTTTATAATAATGAACAATTTTGGGGTTAGATAGTAATCAAAATCATTTAGCACACATTCAACACATATTAAAAAATAAACTCTCCCTCAAAACATGCATAATTTAACAAGCAAATCAACACAAGCATACAAGCCCCAAAAATCATACTTCTGCCCTTTTTGGTGTATAAAAAAGGACATAAATGACTAAAATTTAGCATATAACCAAAACTCAAAGCCAAAATATATTGAAATGAAATTATGGAAAAAAAAATTATCCAAGAATAGTCAAAATATCCATTAGATGAAGCAGAGGCAAAATAAAAGCAAAACTGGGGAAAATGAGTCTAAGGGAAACAAAATAAGCACATATTAAGCATTTTTAGGTGTGACAGTATCATTAATCTCAGCTAGTTGAGCCTTCATCTTCATGAAGGTCTATGATTTCAGCATTTATGTTAGTTTCAAGTGAATCAAGCTAACCATGAATTTTCTACTTATCTTCATGAGCTTCATTTAGCCTTTTCTCCATAAGCCCAAAATAGTGAGTTATTGGATCTACATTTGCTTGAGGAGGTTCATGTTTTCAATTTCAAATTTAGCACTCCCAATAAAGGAAGGACTAAATCCATTAGCATCAGTAGAAAGTGGCCTTGCTAGACTAGAAGATTCATGCTTCCTCCATCTCTCACCAAAAAATGAAAAGCCACTTGATTCATGTTCTTTTTCACCCATATGAGTAGAAAAGTTGATGTTATCAACTTCCTTTTCATGTAACTTTTATACGCAAAAGTGAGTGAAAATGTTAGTGAGAGCCATTCCATAGGGAAGAAAGCTTTGATTCAGCTTTGTGAATAAGGTTCCCATATATGTTATAAATAGATATGAAATGTTGATATTATAACCTTTCTTTATTCCCTATTAAAAATAGTTCATCCTTAACTATGTGTGTGGAATTGGTGTGCCTTGGAAGGATTATCTTGCTAATAGTGAAATGAAAAAGGCAATCCTCAATAAAAAGGTTAGTGATCATTCGTTTTCCAAAAGCATATATTGGTTGGGAATCAGGGAAAAATAGTTTAATAGCTTTTTCTTTTGAATAATCTTGCACATCTTTGCTTGTCACTCAACTTTTCTCACCATTCATGTCAAATAAATCACACAAAACCTTAACATCTAGGTTGATAGTCTTTTGCATCACAATTATAAAAAATCTTCCATTTGAAACTCCTAGATTAGCATAGACATTTTAACCAACCTAGGGTAGCAACTTGTATAGAATGTGACAAATTTCAATAGTTTATATTTTTCTAGAAGACTATACAAACCTAGATGGCTATTTTTCAAAAAATTTAAGACCTAGTATCTAAGAGGTTGAACAAATTTCTCCTTGGATTGAATATACCTTTCAAAAGATTCATTTGTGTGAGAAACCCTTTTGTCATTCATAATCTTCCTTTTCCTTTTGAATAACCACCAAAATCATCAAACATGGTTGATTGGAGAGAGACAGAGAAAGATGAGAAAAATTTGGGATTTTTGGAAATTTTGGGTTTTAAGGTGAAATTAGGAGATTTAGTTAGTTAAATTTGAGAGAATATGGTAGGGAAGTGTTTTGGAGAAGACATTTGGTGAAATAATAGGTGAAAATTTGGAGTTTGATAAAGATAGGATGAGTTTAGGTTAAGAGAAAAAGGGAGGCTAGGGTTACAGTTTACAAGAATGACGTTGCAAAAACACTACAATGTATATATAATATGTCATGCGATTTGATTCGTGATCACAATTGTGAAGCCCATATTTGCTTTGTGATTCGAATCTAATTAGAATCATAAATGAGCAACTGTCAAAATTCTTCTGTGACTTAAATCTTTGACTCATATCATGAGCACTAGAAAGCACCTAAGGCTCCTTTAAAAACCCCTGCTTCAACTCTAAAACTCTTCAAGTTTTCAACTTTTTCACCAACAACACCATGAATAATGATCTCAAACCATCCAAAAACACTTTCAATGACATTTAAACCCAACCTTGATCAACTAGGCATCTGTAAAACACATCGAGGGACTCTTTAATGAATAGGTTGGAATTGAATTTAATGAAAAAACAATTTAAATAAATTCAAAACATATTGAAACAATTAGTTGAAAAGACTCAAAAATCAAAACAAATGCTAATAAGTTATTCATATCAAATGAGTTCATCTTCTAAGGGATTTAACATGCCTAACTCTCTTCTTATAAAAGCAAAACAATTTTGACCACGAGGTTTTGTGAAAATATCAAAAAGTTGAAAATTAGTTTGCATAAATTTAAGAGTAATGTCTCCTCTTTGAACATGATCTCTTATGAAATGATGTCTTATTTCTAAATGCATTGCTCTTGAGTGCATGACAAAATTTTGAGTAAAGTTAACGGCACTTGTATTATCACACTTTATAGGTGTTTCCTCAAAATTCAAACCAAATTCCGGTAATTGTTGTCTCATCCAAATGATACAAGCACAACAACTACCAGCTACTATGTACTCTACTTCGATGGTGGACAAGGCTACACTATTTTACTTTTTGCTATGCCATAAGACTATAGAATGACCAAGAAATTAGCATGTTTTACTAATGCTCTCCTGGTCCATTCTACTTCTAATGAAGCCAACATTTGAATAACCTACTAAACAATTGGAACATACTCTAGGATACCACAACCCTTTGTGTGATGTGCCTCTACGGGGTCTTAAAATTCTTTTGCTGGCTATAAAATGTGATTCTTCAGGATTAGCTTCAAATCTTGCACACATACATACACTAAACATTATATTCAATCTACTTGTAGAGGATAAAGCAAACTACTTATCATGCCTCTATACATTGTAACATCTACTTTTTAACCACTCTCATCCAAATCCAGCTTTGTTGTAAGACTCATGGAGTTCCAAAAAGCATTGTATCTTGAATTTCAATAATTTTGAGTATCTCTTGAATGTATTTGGTTTGGCTAATGAAAATTTCATCTTTAGATATTTGATTTCAAGACCAAGGAAAAAGTTTAGCTCACTCATCATGGACATTTCAAATTCACTTTGCATGATCTTAGCAAACTCTTTGCACAAAGATTCATTTGTAGCACCAAAAAATGATATCATCAACATATATTTTCACTACAAGCATATCTTTGCCTTTATGCTTTATAAACAAAGTAGTGCCAACTTTGCCTATTGAAAAATCATTATCTTACAAAAATTTTCTCAAACACTCATACCAAACTCTAGGAGCTTATTTGAGATCTCAAAAACTCTTTTAGAGCATAAAAACATTATTTGGGTCACAATTCAACATACTTCTCTTCCATAATCAATCCATTAATTCAAAGCACTTTTAACATCCATTTAATGGAGTTAAATTCTTTAATGCAAGAATATACTAATGACATCCTAATAGCTTCCTTGTAATCAATGCCTTCCTCTTGATTGTAGCCTTTTGCAACCAATCAAGCTTTGTTTCTAACAATGACACTATTCTTATCATGTTTGTTCCTAAAAACCCACTTAGTTCTTACAATTGTATGACCATCAAGGCTTTGCACATTATCCCAAACTTCATTTCATTCAAATTGATTTAATTCATCTTGCAAAGTCAAGATCCAATGTTCATCATTTATAGTTTCATCATTGGTTTTATGTTCAAACATTCCTATGTGTGCTATAAGTTTCACTTTTTAATGCTTCACCACTCATTTGGTCCTTTGGGTGGCTTTCCATAATCTTCCATGCTCTTTGTGGTTTGTAAGGTAGTTCTTAATTTGACATGTCTAAGGGTAGAGCTTCTTCTTCATCCTTACCCTCTTTATCTCCTTCTTCCTCTTCTCTTCTTTGTTGTTGTGCATTTGTTTTTCTTTGAGGCATCAATGAATCCACTTACTCATCATCATCTTCAACTTTATGAAAAATTGAAGTTGATTTGTCAAACACAACATGGATGGATTCTTCTATATGCAAAGTCCTCTTGTCATAAACTTGGAAAACTTTGCATGTAGAAGAATACTCAGTACATAATGCATCATTAAATTTGGCATCAAATCTACCAACTTTGTCTTTACTATTATTATCTGGAAAAATTGATTTAAGCATATCAAATATGCCAATCATATACATCAAGTATGTACAATAGAAAGTTTAAAATTTTCTCAATCCTAAATCATGTTGTTTTCATATTAATTTATAAAGTAAGTTATAGTTCAAATAAACCTTAAAATAGTAATTTAAATTGAACCTTCTCAAGAGTTGTTCTTAGAATCCTTGATTTCCAAGTAATTTCACAAACAGGTTATATGATCAACTCCTTTGGATTGTTTTTGGGCAACTCCTTCAAATTTGATCTCCAATAATAGTGATCCATATAAACCTATTTGATTTAAAGGCTCTACCAAGTTTACATGATCAGTAGAGTAGGAAAGTCAATCGCTCAGCTTAAGAGGTGCTAGTTCTCCAAGGAATCATAATTCACTAGGGCAAGGTTGGTGTTTAAAAGCAAAGAGGAGATGATGAGTGAGATCACAAAGAGAAAAAGTTGGAAACACAACATATGTGCCACAGTTGAATTGCTCTCTCTTTTTTTTTTTGGTTTGGCTTCTCTCCTCCTTGAATAGAAGAGTTTTGAGCACAAAGAAAAGTGAGAAAGCTATGTAAGTGGCACACAAGTTAAGGCTACCCCTTGCTTAGCTTGTATTATCCAATCCATGAAGTCCCCTAGGCCCAAGGAGTCCATACTCCTTAAACTAATGCTCCCTCTTTTGTGTCAAAAAAGCCTAAATACTTTCCTATGAGTTCAAATTCATAAACTCTCTTATGTAATAATTATCTAATTATTTTAATTAATTTAAACAATTTCTAAGTGATGAACCATTCCTCTATTCAAAGATCTCCTCCATTGTTAATATAAATGTTCTATAACATTTAAATATTAACAATGGAAATTTTCTACTATTAAATAATTGTAATCTCCATTAGAATTATTAAATCTTTGGTTAATTAACATTTCAAATCACATTAGAACACTTAATTAATCAGTTCAAATTTCCAAGATGTTCAATCGATTCAACTCTTGAATTCATAACATTTTGCATTCTAACTTTTCCTTTGATTTTAGATTAAAGAGATTCTATTGTGTGTGGCCCATTATATTTTCATGCATGTTGGCAATGAATTTATTCATAAGCTACTATGAGCTCAATTGAATTAAAGATCCTTTTAATTCAAACACAATTTCTGCAAATTGTTCAAACAAATTCATAGATCATGGTTGGCTTCTAGCAAAGTAGTATGACCACCCAAATGCTAGGAATAGATTATTTTGGAAATCAAACCTTTCATGACAAGGCAATAGTGTGTAATTCAATCCTTTCATCTCTTGATATTCAAATTAGACATAGGATATGGTTCAAGTGTCAACCCTAATATTAACATCCAATCTTAGGTATATGTTTGACTATGTGCTATATCACAATCATTCATACATAGAACTGTGCTATATCACAATCATTCATACATAGAACTCCTTTTATGTATCATTAATTGATTATACATAAAACTCTTTTTATGCATCAATCAATAAGTAGGCCTACAATTTTGATTAAAACACAAATGTCAAACACCTTTAGAATATCTTTCCTTTGTTTCCAGGGAGGATGAACTCTTCCTTGATCAATCACTGCCTTTATATACTTCATGGTGCACCTAAAGTTATTCGTATATACTACTTCAAGAGTGCCAGCGTAGAATAAAATTAAAGTATATGACTCCATACATAAGATACTATATTGATCTCAAGTTTAAGGATTACTTACACCACCTTTCATATGAGAAGTCCATTGGCACATGGTAACCTTCCATATGGTTTCTTATTATGGGTCAACCTAATTATATGTTCTATAATATATACTCATATTTTTGTCTAGATATCTCTATATTAAATAGTCTATGAGATCACTACATTATTCCAAAGAATGTGACATAACATATGTTAGTTTACTCATGAATAATTAATATCATGTTTTCTCTTTTATTCTACGACTAGGGATATTTAGAAATAATAATTATATATACAAATTATCTCATAATTACAATCTCCGTTGTAATTTATTTATACACAATTACATTTCAAGGACTTTATCCAATGTAGTATACATGTATTAAACATATGTATTTATTTGCCTTTGAGTTTATTATAAGGGACTTGTTTAGCACTTGTGCCTTCTCTATTGTGCTTCCTTTTCTTGTTTTTATTCTATCTAACTTCCATCACATTGGCCTTGGATTCGAAGAAGTTCAATCTATTAGTCTTTTTTTCAAGTTTGTGGCTATCTTCCTCAATTCTAAAGCATTCTATAAGTTCTTCAAGTTTCATCTCCTTATGTTAATGCTTTAGATAACTCTTAAAATCTTTCTAAGAAGGTGATAATTTTTCAATCATCACTACCACTTGCAAAGATTCATTAAGGGACATACGCATAGATTCACTTTTTGGATCAGAAGTGCATTGGGACTTCTTTCTAATAGGGTTTTAGCTTTGGTTGGCGGCCTAGTTGTGTCTGACCTGACACCAATTGATCAACTATCCCTTAAGGACCGGTTGATCAATCGATCCACCTTTAAGGACCAAGCCCGTGGTTAATTGGTTACCCTTCAAACTTGTGTTCAAGTCCAATCTATTTAACCTTAGGGGCTGTTACAATAGTCCATATAGATGCGAGCTTAAATGGCCTTGGCTTAGGTAGACTTGTTTTAAATAAGTTCAATCAGTAGCAGAACTTGGCCAAAATTTTCTTGTGAGGGGAGGACGTATCTACGTTACAAGTATGATATACAAATATAGATATGCGTGCAAATATCAATACATGAGCCATTAATTTATTAAAAAAACTTAGTGTAAACGTGTCTTTAGTTGGCCCTGAATGATTGGAGATAACTTACAAAGTACAAATTTTTATTTAACAATTAATTTACAAATATGCATATGTGTAACATTTGTAAATATATGTAAAGGGTACAAGGAAATAAATAAAAAATACATTAGATGCCTTCTGAATCACAAATCAACACCATCTTATTTTTCCTTTTATTTTAGTTGTAGTCTTGAAAATAATTTTTTAGTTTCAAATTCTTTTGTACTTAAAGATATTATTAAACTCATTATAAATTTATTGATATCAGATCTATTAGATATAACAATATTTTATAATTCTATGTTATAATCTCTATAAATTTTAAGTTGTTAGGGATCAAAATATTTTAGTAGGGGCCAAATAAGTTGTCAGGTTCCACAAACTAGATTTAAAATTCAAAACTTGGGATCTTGCCCTTATTCCTTTAAGGGAATATTATACTCCGTTCAGATTAACTTGATATCATTTTTAGAAATTGTAGCATTTTAAAATTATAGAGCAGAATTAACTGTTGTAGTAAGAGAAGATAAGCAATATTAATGCAGTTAACAGAAATTATATCAAATAGTAAAGAAAGAAATAGTGAGCCACAATTTTTAAAGTGGTCCAACTTCACCTGAAACAACAGATGAAGCCTACTCCACTTAGATAATCCTTAACCAGATCACCACTTCAAATAAAAGAAAAATAATTAGGATTACTAGGCTCTTGAACTACCAGCACATGCAAAAAACTACACAAGAATTTACAAGAATCTTGCTAACATAGAAAAATTTACATAAGCTCTTCTAAACCTAAACAAGATTTCTACATCCCTAAAAATCTCAAAATAAAAATCAAGGTAAGGGTAAGTGATACAATACCAATTGTTTGAAAGAAAATTCTCAAACTATCTAAAATGAATATCAGCAGATGTTTGATTCAAAGATTACTCAATTTGATTTTGAAAACTTGTGAGGCAAAGAAATCTGTTTTAGCACTTTTCTTATAGAGTTTCACACTTGAAGGAGAAAGAAAATAGTAAAGAAGTTATGAAAGTTAAAGGGTAGTTAGGTTTTTATAACTGTTCTAACGAACTATAATAGAATAATTAATTTTTGATTTATGAATTAATTACTGAATCAATTTAGAGAAAAATCCCAATATTCGATTTTAAAATAAATTGAAAACTATTCTTCATGAATTGATGTGTGAATCAATTCACATAGATTTTCAAACATGAATCAATGTTTGAATCGATCCATATTGTATAAAATTGTTGTTGTAAAATTTGTACTTTCTTCAAGTGGTGTTGCTACCTCATTTTGAAAATATTATTCGAATCAAACTTCTTTTGAATTTCATTTACAAGAGATCCTAAAAAGATAAAATAATTCCTAATTTCTAATGTTGATCTTTTTGAATCACAAATGCATACTTTGAAAGCTGTAAAACATAATAAAATAAGCAATAAAGTATAATATCAAATATAAATGTGAATGACTTGATTAAAATTAATTTTGAACATCAAAATTAGGAAATATATGTAGCTAGGGTAACCTAAGCTAACAATTTCTCCCTTTTTGATGGTGACAAATAATTTTAAATTAGTTTGAAAGTAAAATCAAAGTAAAATTTTTTATTTAAATTAATTTTTTAAAATTTTCTCCCCCTTTTTAATTGAAAAGAATATCTCATTAAAAACATTTTAGTTTGGAATATTATCTAAAATTTATTGAATTTTTTAAAAAAAAATTAAAAGTTTTAAATTTTTTTGAAAATATCATATTTCTCCCCCTTTTGGCACATCAAAAAGTAATAGTATCAATAATTAACAATATGTACCAAAATGTTAACTATTCAAAATTAGTATCATATATCAATTAGACTTTTAATATAAAATAAAATCTAAATGTAATATCCATAAAGGATATAATATCAATAATATCAAAAAAATAAAAAATGTGTAAACTGCAGTAATGAAAACATTAAAAGACATATATCATCTAGAAATATCAAAGATATCAGCATAGACTTAAACTAACATCCATGATCATAATTTCTGTAAAAATATCAAAATCTCTAAGAAATATAAACATATGAAAATATTCTCAATATCGAAATAAGATCAATGAAAATAAAATAAGGAAAAATGGGACCAAGGGATACATATTAGGTAAACAAACACAAAAAAAGCTACTCTCCAGGAGTGTCATCAGTCTTTTAAAGCTCTTCATCTTCATCTTGTTGTTATAGCCTTAATTTGATTTCCTGAACTTGAACCTCGAGAGAGTTGAGCATTTAGTTTATATCATTATCTCTTTTTTTGCTTTCCTCTTCTAAATGAGACATTCTTTCTTCCATAAGGTTAAACCATATTTCTTGAGCATCAGTTATCTTGTTCATTTGTTCAGTCATATGTTTGTCCATCCTTGGTCATTTTCCTTAAAATCCATCTTGTGAAAATGAGATGTAGTAATCATTGTGATTGCATTTGGTGGTGAAAACAAAATTTCTTTAGAAAGTTTGATTTTTGATTTGGTGAAAAATGGTGTTAGGATCATATCATAGGGAAGATAACCAATATCAGTTCTTCTAGAACATTCACCCATATATTTCAAAATAAAGTATGGAAAATTAAAATTAAGTTGATTTTTAATAACCCACATTAAAAATAAATCATCTTCCACAATTTGGGTGAAATTTATTTTGCACAAAGCATAGTGCAGTATCCTGTCTTCAGGAGACAAGCCAGCTCTCAGTAATTTCCCACTACCATCTTTTAAGGTGGAGTAAGGAAATAGCATTCTAACAACTAGTTCCTTCTTGTAATCAGGGAAGGATCTTGCAATAAGCTTTAGCATTTGTTCATACCAAATTCATTTGCAAAAGATTTAGAGTCAATCACATTTTGTCTACGTATCACATAACAAGACAATTTACCATCAACATTAGCTAAGTTAGCACAAATCTTTTTTACAAGTCTAGGATAGGCTGTTTCTTTGAAAGTTAAAAATTTTTCAAGCTTGTACTTAGCTAACAATTCAGGTAAATGGGTTGTTTTCAGTAGTTGGTCATTGAAACATTTCAGGGGTTTAACTTTTCTATGTTCTAAGGAGAGATAAGCAGCATACTTATTTGAAGATGGGAAAAGTGACTCTTCTTCAGTTGGTTAAGTGCCTTTCATTGGTGATTTGTGCAGTAAGCTTTGGCATTGAGTTTTTCATACCAAATTCATTTGCAAAAGATTCAGAGTCAATCACAATATGTCTACATATCACATAACAAGACAATTTACCATTAGTATCAGCTAAGTTAGCATAAATCATTTTTACAAGTCTAGGATAGGCTGTTTCTTTCAAAGTTAAAAATTTTTCAAACTTTTACTTAGTTAACAATTTAGGTAAATGGGCTATTTTCAGTAGTTGGTCATTGAAACAATTCAAGGGTTCAACTTTCTATGTTCTAAGGAGAGATAAATAGCATACTCATTTGAAGACTAGAAAAGTGACTCTTCTTTAGTTGGTTAAGTGCCTTTCATTGGTGATTTCTCCTTGCGTTTTGCTGCTAGCTTGATCCTTTTTGCCATTGTGATGTGATTGTTGACAAAAGAAGTTTTGCAACACCTAGGGTTTTTTTGGGTTAGATTTGCAAGTTTTTTATTTTGGATTTTTTGGAGAAATTAATTAGTTAAAGTGGTAAGAAATAATGTTCCTAATATTTCTATAGGAAAAATTTGGTAAAAAAAGTATTTAAATTTGAAGGTTTTGGTGATTTTGGGAAGAAAAGGTTGAGAGAATCATCTAGGGGGCACTGAAAGGTTATTGTAGGATGAATTCAACTTTGATTATGATATTTATAATATCACGCCTTGAATTGACTTGTGAATCAATTTAGAGAGCAAAAGTTTACAAATGAATCAATTCGGGTTTAAATTTGTTCATTGAAATGCAGAGGGGAATTGATTACAACATCGGTGCATGTATGAGTTTTATTTTATGAATCAGTTAGGTAATTGATTCATCCAAAAAGTTATGAAAAAATAAAAAAATTTGAAGTCTTCCTGAAGGTTGGTAAAATCAAGTGAATCAATGTAGGCTTCAATAAATTCGAGAAGTGAATTGACTATGGAATCGATTCAAAAACTCATGAAAAACTAGATAAATTAGAATCGATTAGGGGGTTCATAAAATTAGTTTCTCTAAGTTTTTTGTTTTTCCTAAGATTTTTCTTGTTCTTTAAACAACCAAATTGCTTCTCAAATCACTTAAAGTTTCAGATTCTCTTCATATACCTACAAAAACAAACTCAACAACATCTCTATTGCTTAAGTTAGTAATTGCAACATAAAAATCAATTCTGAAAAATAAGAAAATTTACTAAAAATTATGGGGGTTTATTAGTATTTATGTTGTGGTGAGTGCAACTTTCATTTTGCACCATAACTTCCTTTCTTTTTTTCTCTCATAAAGACCTGTAAAACTAAGATCAATTTTGCTTGGCTAGAAACCAGTAAGTTTTTGGTCCAAACTTATTAGTAGATAAAATAGAAACTTTCTTAGCAAATGATAACTTTGGTAGCCATACCAATTTTTCATTTGGTCTTAGGAAATAGGTTCCATTTTTAAATGGTCAATCTCTGATATGGTGGCCTTGTGATTATAATAATGGTAGGTGATATAGGCAAGGTTCCATCTTTTAAATCTCTTAGGCTTCAACTACCTATGTCCTAGACCATTTTTGTTTTGTAAATTTCTTTGATTTTCAAGCATGCCATTCAATTTTTCATTACTCTTAGCAAAGCCTTGTAGCATCTTATTCAACCTCTCTATCTCTAGTTTATAGCAGTCACAATGCTCACATACTTCGTTCTCACTAACCAACTTTTTAGCCAGAACACTTAAATCAGTATTTTCTTTTTTAACTTCCTCAATTCTTTTCAACAAACCTTCATTTTTTATTTTTAATTGCTTCAACTCTTTATTGACTCTCTTTAGTTCTTCTTGAGTCTTAAGTAGTATGACATTCATTTTCAAAGAATGATAAGTAGGATCCATAAAAGATTCATCATTTGAATTGTCAAGATCATCAAAATATTCATTAGAAGAATTATTTTTACCTAAGTCACTCATATATGGACTGTAATGAAATGTAGGAAAATTTTGAACCTTCACAATTTCTTGCTTTGTCAGGAGACAATGCTATTCTTCTTGTTTGTCATAAGCTTCAATTTTGTAGCCATAGGTGGTCTCCAATGTATCTAGAATATCTTTCGCTATCCTGCAATTTAAAATTCTTGGAAATTCATCCATAGACAGTGAACTCACAATGATCCATTTTACCTTTGAGATAAGAAGATGTTTCCTTTCTTCTTCCTCTATCCATAGCAACTTAGACTTAGGTTCAAGAACTCCATTAATAGTAATTTTAGGGTAGTCATAACTAGATTCAAGAATCTCTAACATATCTTCATCTGAGGCTTCTAAAAAAATCTTAATCATAAATTTCCAGAAATCAAAATTCTCATAAGCAAATAGAGGTGGGTAACTTAAAGATGAGCAATCAGCAAAAATATTTAAACTAGAACCCATATCTTAATAAAAAAAAGAAATATCAAGAGCCAAAGTTCTAATACCAACTATCAGGTCCCACAAATCAGAGTTAAAATTCAAAACTTATGATCTTGCCTTTATTCCTTTAAGGGAACATTATACTCCTTTTAGATTAACTTCATATCCTTTTGAGAAATTGCAATATTTTAAAATTATAGAGTAGAATTAATTTAAATTGTTGTAGTAAGAAATGATAATCAATATTAATGCAGTTAATAGAAATTATATCAAACAGTAAAGGAAGAAATAGTGAGCCACAAATTTTAAAGTAGTTCAAGTTCACCTAAAATCGTATATGAAGTCTACTCCACTTGGATAATTCTCAACCGGATCACTACTTCAATTAAAAGAAAAATAATAAGGATTAGCAGGCTCCTGAACTACCATTACATATAAAAAACTACACAAGAATTTATAGAAATCTTGCTAACCTAGAAGAATTTACACAAGCTCTTCCAAACCTAAACAAGATTTCTAAATCCCTAGAAATCTCAAAATAAAAATCAAGGTAAAGGTAAGTGATACAATACTAGTTGTTTGAGAGAAAATTTTCAAACTATCTAAGTGAATATCAATAGATGTTTGATTCAAAGATTACTCAATTTGATTTTGAAAACTTATGAGACTGATAAATCTGTTTTAGCACTTTTCTTAGAGAGTTTCGCACTTGAAGGAGAAAGAAAATAGTATAGAAGTTATGAAAGTTCAAGGGTAGTTGGGCTTTTATAATTCTTCTAATGAACAATAACAAAATAATAGATTTTCGATTTATGAATCAATTTAGCGAAAAATTCCAACATTTAGTTTTAAAAAATTGAAAACTGTTCTTCATGAATCGATGTATGAATAGATTCGCATAGATTTTCAAACATGAATTGATGTTTGAATTGATTCATATTGTATAAAACAATTTTTATAAAATTTGTACTTTCTTCAAGTGGTGTTCCTACCTCATTTTGAAAATATTGTTTGAATCAAACGTCTTTTGAAATTTATTTACAAGAGAACCTAAAATGATAAAATAATTCCTAATTTCTAATATTGATCTTCTCAAATCATAAATGTATATTTCAGGTCCCAAAATATAAAGATTGGTAGGCAAAATTTAAATGTGTAGAATTTAGATAAATGTGGATCTTACCCTTTTCTCGTTGGAGAATTATATACAACTTTGTTTTTATTTCAAATCAATTCTTAATATAGAAAGTAGAAATTGATGATCAATGATGTAGATTGACAGATATTAACAATTAATGAAAACAATAGAATATGAATATTGAAAAGAGAATTTGAGATTCAGATTTTTAGAGTGGTTTAACTTGAATTGAAGTCGCAATTCAAGTTTACTCCACTTGATCTTTCTTAACTGAAAGACCTTTTCAATTAAGAATAAAAATTGTCAATATTACCAGGCTTTTGAACTGCCAGTTTTACAACACACACACAAGAAATTAAGAGGCTTCTTGCTAACCTAGTAGAATTTTGATAGGCTCTTCTAAGCCTAAAGGAAACACAAGATTGACAGGTTCTTGCTAACCTATACAAGATTTCTAAATCCCTAGAAATCTCAAAAAATATAAACAGAGATAAGAAATGTAAGAAATACAATACCAGATGTTTAATATAGAAATCTTAAATAAGCTAGGATAAACTCAGATGAAATTTGATCCAAATAGCTTGAATGAGAACTTGAGTAATTTCTTCAAAAAAAATATGGTGAAGTAGAGAGAATTCTGTAGTTCTGTCTTAGATAATCTTGTATGTAAAACTCATCAAAAGCTTATCAAAACGTTTCTTGTAAAAAAGATACTCTTCTTTTATGAAAAATCATTTATATAGTAAAAGTAATTAAGTGGTTACAACTGTCATAACCGTCTGTAACAGAATAACTGATTATTCGTTATTGCATCGATGTGGTATCGATTGTGGTTTGTTATTCACTAATGAATCTGTGCATAATCGATGTATAGTTTATTGATTTTCATCGTTACATCGATTATGCATCGAAGTAGTGATTTTTCAAAATTTTCGATAAGATGATTTGTACTGCATAAATCGATGTGACTTCGATTGAGGTATCAACACATCGAAGTGGCATCGATTCATCACACAAAAAACTATTTTATAGAAATTTCTTCAAATCGATTTTCTTTTCATCTCATTATTTTGATTTAAAAGATATGGATCAAAATTCATCTAAGTTTATTTACAAAAGAAATCCTAAATAAAATCAAAAAGTAAATTCTAAAAAA
>JANHAO010004163.1:0-24698 GCA_026873985.1 Saraca asoca
CATGCATTAATTACAAGCTACAGTTGTATTACATCAAATAAATGAGAAAAGACAGTGAAGAGACTGCAATCCGGCTGTTGGCAGCATATAGGCTGTGGAGATGGATCCAGTAGGCCGGTTGTAGGCTTCAGGGTCGTTTATCTATTTTGAGCAAGATGCTTTGACATCCTCAGTGAGGGCTCTTGATATCGGGGATGTCGTGGGACTCGCCATAGCAGGTGCAAGAGTGATCGTCAATCTCGCTGGGTCATGTTATCACTAAGATACTGCTATGCGGGTCATATCTTATGTCGCTCGGGATTACTTTCATCGTTACTGCCTTCTACTATTCACAATGGGACCTCTCGAGAACTTCCTGTTGAGGTGCGAGGGTTAGTTTACGCTTTCTTCGAGAACTCATCCCCGTGGGACCATTTTCAATATACAACATAAGTCCCCAACTCTCAACTCGGCAGGCGTGCTAGGAGTTTGGTGACCCTTTGGATTCCTACTGGTCACGTTCCTTCCAGAACCATTGTTTCATTTTTCCATGTCTTGTTTCTATCGAGGCGTCTTCAGCAATTATGACTACACTGAGTTTGGTCCTTTCCAAGGCTATTAATACGGGCAGTTGAGGGGAATGAATCTGGTCATGTCAATGACTCGTACCCAACTCTATTTAAAGGGGGAGGTTCCCCTTCTCCTTCGGCTCTCAACAAACCATGGATTACCCTAACGAATCATCTTTGAAATTTTGGTCCTCCATGGAGGCGTGTATGGTCTGCTGCATATGTGATTCGAAAGAATCATCTTCTCCAGTAACATGGAAGGATCTTATATGGATCCCAGATTACGTCCTCCTGGCTCTGTCGTGAGGCAATCGTTCGGCCGGCCAAGCTCCTGAAGCTTCCTGGTTAGGTTTCTTCAGGAGGTGCAAGTGGTCGGAGGTAGATGGGATGCAGCACTGTCATCGATTATGCATTTGAAGGAAAAATAGCGGCATGCTGTTCTCAAAACATAGACATCCACGATCGGCCTTTTTTTTAGGGGGGGCCCTTCTTCTCCTCAACTAACTTGTGCTTTAGGGTTTCAGTGTATCTTACCTCGTTCCTTGTTCAGAGCTTTCTGATGTAAATGTGCCTCGCTGAGGTCTTTTAATGAATAAAATTGCTTTTATTTCAACTTTACGCATGGCTTGGTTAATCTGGTGGTTTATATGCACTTGAAAAATAGGGTCAGATATATATATATACACAATCGGTTACAAGTGAATCGTAACTTAATCTGAGTTCCTATGAGGACTGCGAATCAGAGAGCGAGTGATAAATAAACTAATGTGCATGAAAGCTACGACTTTGCTTAATTGCATGGGAGCTGTGAAGATAAGTGAGCGATCTTGTGCTCAAAAAGATTAGCACGCATGAGAGCTGCGACTTTATGAGGTGGCCGATCTTGTGGCCGGGGTGATCTCGCGATCATGTGCCCAAGGAGTGACTGATCTTGTGGTTGGGCGATCTTGTGCCCAAGGGGTGGCCGATCTTATGGCCGGGGCAATCTCATGATCATGTGCCCAAGGAGTGATCGATCTTGTGGTCGGGGCGATCTTGTACCCAAGAGGTGTATTTTACAGCATCCCCTGTGCCTCAGCGAGCCCGGAGCTCAGCTGGCAAGCCATTTTTAAGCGTCTCCATGCCTCAGTGAGCACGTCTGCTACACTGGCCAGTCAGCAAGCCCACAGCTCAACTGGTTGGGTGAGTTTACTTCAAAGCATCTCCACACCCCAGTGAGCACGTCTGCTATGCTGGCCAGTCAGCATGCCTGCAGCTCAACTGACCGGGTAAGTTTATTTTAAAGTGTCTCCACACCTCAGTGAGCTCACAACTCAACTAGTAATTTGTCAATTCACATCCGGATCAGGTTTTGGGGAGATATTAAGTGATAAATCAAGACGCTTTTGCCTTTCACAGGACTTATGACAGGTCACCATCGTACATTGTTATCTGATCAAAAGGGAATTTTGTATTAGTTCACAAGTTCAAGAGTTATTAACACAATTTACAGAATTCACAGAAGTTAAAAAATTGTCTAGATAGTAGGAGAACGTTCTCGTTCAGCCCCCTGGTAGTGGGATCCATGCTGCCGCTTGGAAGGCCGCACGATGTAGCCGTGCAGGTGTCCTCTCTTAATGACATCTTCAATAGCGTCTCGTAACGCCCAACACTCCGAGGTGATATGTCCGAACTCATTGTGGTATGCATAGAATTTCCCTCGATTGATTCTGGATCAACCAGGCATCTTTAAGGGTGGAGGCTGTCCGCAGTCTTCCTTGTCCTGTCTGCCTCGGGGCTTTGGGGGCCGAAGGTTTCATCCCACCTAACTTGTTTTGTGGCCCGCTCGTAGAATTCTCCCAGGCTGCTTACTGGGGATTTGTATAAACTTTTAAACAACTTTCCATCCCTGCGGAGTCTAGCGGAGATGGCGGTTAGGATAGCTCGTCCGAGGATTTCTTGACGTTATTGACCTCGTGCCTGAAGCGAGCGAGATAGTCCTTCAGTGCTTCCTGTCTTCCTTGGAAGATGGTAGCAAGATGGCACAGGGGTGCAAGTCACCTTCTCAGTGCCTGATGCTAGTTGACAAATCTTTACTGACACTCTCCCCAACCGCCAATACTACGAGTTGGGAGGGTCTTGAACCATGCACAGGAAATTTCTCCCAAAGTAGTGGGGAAAGCATGACACTTGACCAAAGGGCTACAAGCCTGAAGGTCCATCTGGATGTTAAACAGGTCCAGATGGCTGTACGGGTCTGTCTCCCTGTCATATAGCAGAATGGCAGGAACTTTTAACTTATATGGTAGAGCTTCCTTCATGATCTCCTTAGAGAAAGGGGTTTGCACTCCGAGACGTTCTTGGTCGCCTCTGGGCTTGAGGGGACTCCTCCAAATATTTGACTCTTCGAAGGAGACCTTCCACCAAAGCATCTAAGCCCCCTGGTCCATGATTGGGTACCTGATGGTTTGCTCCGTCATTCTGACCGCATGGATGGTGATACGGCTCTCGTTCCTGGCCTATTTCGCCGGAACATTCTATTTCAGGGATAACAGGTTTAGCTTGCACACGCACACTCCAGGTTTATGCCTGTACCAACACCGAGACTATTTTAGTTAGTTCCCTGATCATATGCTCGAGTCTTTCTTGACACTGGTGCCATGCTTGTGATCCTTCGACGCTGTTGATAGCGAGAACCAATTGTATCAAGCCAGCCTAAGGGAAGTCAGTGACTGCTCTCGCCACAGGGGTGGTGGACGAATTTGTCACTGAAACATGGCCATCAGGAGTCCGACCCCGTATGCTAGAGGCCCTAGTAACTCTTCCTTTGGCCATGGAAATGAGAAATCAACTAGAACAAGTGAGATCCCCACAGACGGTGCCAAAATTATTGACTTCGAATTTTGATTGTGTCCCAAATTTTGGCCAACGGGGGATTCTTTGGGATCCCAGGCCTATTCTGGGTTTGTAGGTATGCAAACATAAAATAACAGAGTGGGTGGTAGAAAGAATATGAGAAAAGATACTGGATTTTACATGATTCGGCTAAATCCAGGTTTACTGGATCCTACGTCCAAGATAGAGATTTTTTTATTGTAGCCTCTGAGGGATTTTTTGCTTACTTAGCCCCCCTTTCTTCTAATAATGCCATCCTATTTATAGAGGAAGGGTGAGCTTCATGCATTTATTACAAGCTACAGTTGTATTACATCAAATAAGTGAGAAAAGACAGTGAAAAGACTGCAATCTGGCTGTTGGCAGCATATAGGCTGTGGAGATGGATCTAGTAGGCCGGTTGTAGGCTTCAGGATCATTTATCTGTGTTGAGCAAGATGCTTTGACGTCCTCAGCGAGGGCTCTTGATACCGGGGATGTCGTGGGACTCGCCATAGCGGGTGTAAGAATGATTGTCAATCTCGTTGGGTCATGTTATCGCTAAGATACTGTTATGCGGGTCATATCTCATGTCGCTTGGGATTACTTTCGTCGTTACTGCCTTCTACTATTCACAGCGGGACCTCTCGAGAACTTCCTGTTAAGGCGCGAGGGTTAGTTTACGTTTTCTTCAGGGACTCATCCTCGTGGGACCATTTTCAGTATACAACAACAAGTTCATCATAATCACAAGAATACCTAAAGCAGAAGCTTCTCTATGCTTCTTTTGCTTCACGGTCTTAAGATAAGTTTTACAATTTCACTTGCAATGGCCTTTTGCTCTATAATGGTAGTAAATGCCAATAAGAGTGGTGATAAATACAATTTCTACATATTTTGTATCCTTTTGCTACTTAGTCTATTATCATAATTTTGTGCCAAATTAGATAGCAGGGATTGATTTCTTAACTTAGTCATTTTTGGAGCTTAATTGATTTAGAGGGTTAAACTCAGCCTCAAAGCCAAAATAGAGTGTTGATCTATTAAACCATAACCAATCTGGGTATTTTGACCATATTTAGAGCTTTAAACCTCAATTTAGTGAAAAAATGAGCCCTTGGAAGCTAAGATCCACCATTATAACTTTCATGAAGGGTTCATGGTCAAAACGTATCATTTTGATGAAGTTTCAAGGCTATGAAACCAAATGATGAACTCTGTTATGGGTTGGGCTGCTCTACAAAACTATTCCAGCTTTTAACCCACAAGTTGAGGTAGAAGTTAAATTTCTAAGCAAGGATAGGGCCATTAGGTTGCTAAGAGATAGGGCTATAACTTCTATGAAGAGACCTAAGTCCAATTATGTCTCTATTTAACCCTAATCCACAGCCAAAGTGAGAGGAAAGGTGTAAGGTATAAAAACATCAATTTAGTAATCTTTTAGTAACTTTTTCATTTATCTCATTTTTATAATAAAGGAGGAGCTCTCTTGGGGCAAGAGCACTAGTCCCTTTCAAGTCTTCTCTTTTCATTTATTTTTATTTCATTTGTAATGTTTAGTTAATCTTTTCATTCAATCTAAGGGAAATTCTACTTCAATTCTCTTAGTGATTGTGGGACTTGTTTCTTTTATTGATTTGTTCCCAATTTGATTTACTTCTTTCTTTGATTAATTCTATTAATTGCTTTGGATGATTAGTTAATTAGGCCCCTTAATAGATTGCTTATTGTAATTTACCGTTAGTTAAACTTCTATAATCCTAGTTGTTTATGGCTATTTGGCATAAGTCACAATAGGATTTTTCATTGGGTGTTAGTACCGATCAATTATTCTAGAGAAATACAAGGTGATTAATGAATTTGCTACTAGGATGAGTTTGTTAATCAATCTTGGTATTTTCTGGTTATTAATGCTATTGTTAAGTTGGTTGGGTACCAGGCTTTGATCAATTCAACAATAAGAGTTAATTTTGATGTTGGGCTCAGTTAGCAAAAACTAGTTTAGGTGTTGAGCCTAATTTAATTCTTAGCTAAGTGGCCAAAGAGGGAATGACACTTTTGTATTTATGATTAATCCCTAAATTGAATGTAAGAGACATTTGGATTGAATCTTTTCCACTTTAGGTTTCCCTTTTTACATTTAGTTCTCTTGTTTATGTTTATACCAATTATTTGTTTTCATATTTTAAGTAGTTAGTCCACAAACCCCCTATCTTTTACATTCAAACACTGAATATATGACCAATCCCTATGGATTGATCTGGACTCATCTAACTACAAGCTAAGGTAGTTTAGTATAGTATCTTTGCCAATTTTGACACTTGTCAAATGCTCTTTTTCTTCTTCTATACACCTCTTTTAGGTTTCAAAATCTTGGTCGTAGCCTTAAAATACTTCTTCGACTTCTTCTTCTTTCCCTTTGTGGGCATAAAAAAAGTACTGACCATCATAACAAGCTATTTATTCTTAAAAGTCATTTTGGTGGTCATAAGCAAGTTGTGCAACTTTGGAAGAAAGACCATTTTCTTATTCATGAAGAAATTCATGATAAATAAGATTGAGAAATTGAATGTAACATGATGTTCACTTCATGACCATTATGAATCACATGGTTGAGTTAGGTCAATCTCTTTATTATACTGATAATTTTAAACATAGGAGTTATAATAGATGATCCCTCAACCATCTTATAGTCAACTAGTTCCCAAGATACCTAGCATCTCTTAATAGGAGCACACCTTTTATATAACTTAGATAAATGCATAATCATCTTAAAGGGAGTTATACTTTCATGCTACTTCTAAAGGTCATGAAACATTAACGCCAATATCACACATACTGCTTGTTTAACATCTTCCTAATGTTTTGAGTAAGCATCAAAGTCAAAAATTTCATACTCATTTCAATCTTCAAATGGAGGTATAGGAGGATTAATGAGAACATGGATTACTAACCCAAGGATCATCAAGAATCCTTGCAAGTTCCAAGTAGAGCCATGACAAGGGCTACGGCCAAGAAGATGGAAGAAGCAATCTAAGGACTTTGTCATGCAAGGGCTTGGGCTTAGAGGTTCAAGGGTCATGTGCTTAAAGGCTTTGCTATCCATTTTGAGGGTCAAATGGGGATCTAATTAGAAAGCCTTGTAGCTGGCTATGCTTGGATAGCCATCTCTGTCACTTCGGCTTTATTTTGTATTATGTTATGGGCTATCTTTGGCCTTGTTATGACTTTGTTTTGGGGCTTTTTGGCCCTTTTATTTTCCTTATTTTTTTTTGGCTAAATTAAGACTTAAGTCTATCTTGCTTTTAGGCTATGTTTTAGCCTAGTTTCAAGTAGCTAGGTTCTTTCTTTTGGCCAGTATGTATTGGCTAATAAGCTAGCCATGTTTTAGACCAAATTAGCTTATTTGTTTGGTAAATTGGATGGATGTTTAGTTGGGCTTGTTTAGGACTTGTAATCCAGTGCATAATTAAGCATAAATGTTATAAGGGGGAGGCATGTTTCCCATACCATTCAGATTAGATAAATTTAGAAATTGAAGAGTGTTTCTTCTTGTGAGAGTTGCTCTCGTAGGGTTCTTGATAAAATTGGAGACTTATCAAAGAGACTGCTCTTTGTGGTGTCTAATTTCATCATTTATCACTCTCTTCCTTCCTACCTAGAGTGTGGCATAAATATCATTCTTTTTCTTTCAAATTTTGGTGCTAAATTTCCTAGATTGGAGATAGATCCATAGGCATCTCCATGAGAGATCACGTCAGTTTGGTATCAAAGCTTCGGCTCTTCTAATTCAAGTGATATCTCTTCCATTTTTCCTCATTTTTTTCTTCAATTTTCCTCCCAATTTTGTGCTACATGTTTCTTAATTTTTGTGTGCATTTTTTGGCTTTATTACTTGATAGATTGATGTCAAAATAAGTTGCAAGTGTTGCTGAATCTTCATTTTTTGCATCAATTTTGTGCAAAAAAAATTTATAATCTATTTACACACAAAGTTTTTGAAGTTAGCTTTGTTTAAGTAAAATTTTTTCTACTTATTTGCTTCATTTCTATTTCATTTCCTTGGTTGTTCTATTGAATGTTTTGTAAAAATTTCTATAGAATTGTCTTTGTTTTTCCTATTGCATTTTTGTGTTTGTTAATTTGTTTAAGTGTCTATTGCTTTGTTTTTGTGTGTCAATTAGTGTGGGATTGAATTACATTTCATTTGGTGTGATTTGGAACCATTTCTTCCTACAATTGCATCACTTAATGCTTACTATCCCCTATTTTACTCTACTTGGCTGAAACTTAGGCTTGAATTTCTCCAAAATTTGTTTGCCATCCTAGCTTAATTTTTATTGTGTTTTGCACATTAGACATATTCGTTTTGAGTAAACATAATTGAAAATTGATTTGTGCTAATTTTGATTGAATTTAAATGTCTTTGTGTTGCTCAAAGTTATGCCAAGTGTTGAATTTTTTTTTTAAAAAAAGAATTCTAGACAGCAAAGATAAGTGTTGACAAAAACAAAAGAAAGGTAAAGAAATAATATTGGCAAGGAAAAATCAAAGAAAAGAAAAGAAAAGAAAAGTGTGAAAAGGAATAACAATAAAAGAAATAAAGAAAAACCAGATAGAATTAAAGAAAAGAGCAAAAGAAAAGTCACAAAAAGAGGAGCAAATGTTGTCTAACATAATAAAAAAAAAAATTCTACAACTTTTCAAGCTTAGTCCTAGTCAATCTAGTTAGATGTTTTGTGTCAATTTCCTTTATAATTATCTTAAATATGTTCTTTTTGGATTGCATGATCAAAATACTAGGTTAGAATTCAAAGTATGGTGCAATTGCTTGATATTTTCCCTTATTTTTCCTTGGAATACGCTGAAAATTTTCTACCACACCCTGAAAATTTGTGTTTGCTGAAATTTTCATTCCTTCACTGTCCAATTCCTTTTGTGTTTCTTGCTTAGTCCTTGCTTCTTTGTTCTTGTTAGTTCTTGCTACATTTTAGTGATTTGAGTGCTGTGTGATTTTCATTGTTACATTGTGTAAAATCTAAGATTTGTTGTCACTTAGTTCTCATAAGACTTAAAAGAGAGGACTAGAGTGGTAAAAGGCAAGTGTGTTGTGAGCATAATAGAGGGAAAAAGCCTAGTTATGTGAACAAGCATGAGTGAAGTGAATTAAAAACTTGTGAGGGTGTGATTTGGTGAAGTCTGTATTTTCCCAACATTTGTTTTGTAGAATTTATTTTTTTGCTCAGAGATGGAAGGTGGAGGATCTCAACTCAATGAAGTCATGTTTACTCTTAAAGCCATGCAATAACAATTTCAAAGAGTAAATATGAAACTTGATGGACTTGATGAAAGAATCTCAAAGGGGGAATGTAGAACATATTCTCATGAAAGAAGATCAAGAAGAAATCATGACCAACATGGAAGTAATGAAAAGGATCAGAGAGTTGAAAGAGAAGAAGAGTTGTCCACTTCTCCATATGAAACCAAAAGAAGTGAAAGAAGAGGGGATAGAAGAGAAAGTGTAGATTCAAAACTTCACAATATCAAGATAACAATCCCATCTTTCCAAGGCAAAAGTGATCCAGCAACCTACCTTGAATAGGAAAAGAAGGTTGAGCTAGTATTTGATTGTCACAACTATTTTGAAGAGAAAAAGGTTAAATTGGCTGTTGTGGAATTCATTGATTATGCTATCATTTGGTCAGATCAACTTATGCAAAAAAGGAAAAGGAACTTAGAGAGGCCCTTGGCAATTTGGGAAAAATTGAAAACCATCATGAGAAAAAGATTTGTCCCTTCACACTAGTATAGAGAGTTGTATCAAAAGCTTCAAGGCCTTACTCAAGGTTCCAAAAGTGTTGAAGACTATCACAAAGAGATGGAGATGGCAATGATAAAAGCAAATGTGGTAGAGGGTAGGGAGGCCACTATGGCATGGTTCCTTCATAGGTTAAACTATGACATTGCCAATATAGTTGAGCTACAACATTATGTGGTGGAGAGATAACTTAAGAAAAAGACCTCTTCCAAGGTTGCATATCAATCAAGTTCATCTTGGAAGACAAATTGGGATAAAAGGCATGATTCAAGAGACTATGGTCAAGACTTTCTTGAAGCCATAAGGTGAAGATGCTAAAGTCAAAGGCAATGTCATGGTCAACATTAGGGCACGATCATTATGCTTATGAATGCCCTAACAAAAGGGTCATGAAATTGAAAGCCAATAGGGACTTGCAAATGGCTGGTAAGAAAGAAAAAGGGGAAGAAATCTCTAATTCAAGTAGTGAAGAGAGCAATGGTGTGTGTGATGTGGCGATTGAAGGAGAAACACTAGTGGTAAGAAGAACTTTGAGTACCCAAACTAAAGATGGTAATGAAAAGCAAAGAGAGAACATCTTCCATACTAGATGCCATGTCAAGGGAAAGGTTTGCAATGTGATTATTGATGAGGGAAGTTGTGCAAATGTTGCTAGTACAATTATGGTTGAAAAGTTTATCTTGTTTATCCTAGATCATCCCACTCCTCACAAACTTTAATGCCTGAATGAAAATGGGGAGGTCTCAAAACAAATGTTAGTTTTATTCTTTATAGGGAGGTATAAAGATGAAATTCTATGTACTGTTGTTCCTATGCAAGCTACCCATATATTGCTTGGTAGGCCATGGCAATTTGATAGACATGTTATGCATGATGGCTACCTAAACTGATATAGGTTCAAGAAAGACAACAAAATCATTAATCTTGTACCCCTCACTCCTAAGCAAATTTTGGAAGATCAAATAAAAAGAGAGAAGAAAATAAGAGAAGAAAAAAAGAACAAGAGTGAAACAAAAGAGATTAGGAGTGATGAAAAAGAGAGAAAAACTGACAAAAATGAGTTACAAAAAGAGGAAAAACAAGAGAGAAAAAATGGAGTGTTTTTGCATAGATTAGTGACATTCAACTAGCCGTGTACATGGATTAGCCTATGCTAGTCTTGATGTGTAAAAGAGCTATTTTGAATGATAATCTTGATTCCAGTGCTTTACCTAATGCCATTGAGTCTATTTTATAGGAATATCAAGAGTGTTTCCTAAGGAAGTTGCTCATGGCTTGCCATCTATAAGGGGAATAGAGAATCAAATTGATTTCATTCTTGTAGCCTCCATTCCTACTTAGCAAGCATATAGAACCAACTCCAAAGAGACTAAAGAAATCCAAAGACAAGTGCAGGAGTGCATGGTAAAGGGTTACATTAGAGATAACATGAGTGCTTATGCAGTTCCTGTCTTACTTGTGCCTAAGAAGGATGGATCATAGAGGATGTGTGTTGATTGCCATCCAATCAACAAAATCATTGTAAAGTATAGACATCCTATCCCTAGGATTGATGACATGTTGGATGAATTGCATAGTTGTTATGTGTTCTTAAAGATTGACTTAAAGCATGGTTACCATCAAATTAGAATGAGATTGGGTGATGAATGGAAAAATGCATCTAAAACTAAGCATGGTTTGTGTGAATGGTTAGTTATGCCTTTTGGTTTAGCTAATGCCCCTAGTACATTCAAGAGGTTAATGAACCATGTTTTATTTGCTTTTATAGGAAAATTTATGGTTGTCTATTTTGATGACATTCTTATTTTTAACAAAAGTGAACATAAGCATGTTGAGCATTTGAGATATGCTTTACAATGTTTGAAAGATGAAAATTTGTATGGCAACTTTGATAAATGTTCTTTTTGCTTGAAGAAAATTAATTTCTTAGGTTATGTAGTGAGTGGCAATGATATTGAAATGAATAAGGAAAAAGTAGTAGCTATTAAAGAGTGGCCAATTCCTAAAACTGTGAGTGATATGAGGAACTTTCATGAGTTGGCTAGCTTTTATAGGTGGTTTGTGATAGATTTTAGTATCATAGCTGCCCCTTTGATTGAATTGGTTAAGAAAAATGTGGGATTCAAGTGGGAAAGTGAGCAAGATAGAGCATTTAATTTGTTGAAAGAAAAATTAACTTTAGCCCCTTGCTTCCTTTACTCGAATGGTGTTTCAGAAAGGAGAAACTATAGTTTGCTAGATATGGTATGGTCATTGATGAACTTTGTAAGCTTGCCAATCTCTTTCTAGGGTTATAATTTAAAAAATGCTGCATACATCCTTAACCAAGTCCCATTCATATTTGTTGATAAGACACGATAAGAGTTATGGTTTAGAAACAAGCCAAATCTTTCACATTTAAAGATTTAAGGATGCATTGCTTATTTGAAGTGGATCATAAGATAAACTGGAATCTAAGAGTGATAAATGCTTATTTATGGGATACCTTTATGAAGGGTTACTACATTTACTACCCTATTGAGCATAAAATATTTGTCTCAATGAATGCTACCTTCTTAGAAAAGGAGTTTATCCTTGAAAAGGCTAGTGGGAGTAAAGGTAGAATTTGAAAATATTCAAGAATCACAAAATAATATAGATCACACAGTAAGGAAAATTAATCGAGCTCAAAGTATGCCTATACTTTGGAGATCTAGTAGGGAATGTCATGATCCTAAAAGATATTGTTTTCTCCACACATAAGAGAATGATGTAATAATTGTTCAAAACAATGAGCCTACTATTTACCAGGAAAAAAATATTTGATATTGATTCTATGAAGTGGAAAAAAGCCATGAAATTTACAATGGATTCAACGCATGAAAACCAAGTATGGGACTTGTTTATTGCACCCTAAGGAATAAAACCCATTAAGTGCAAGTGGGTCTTTAAGGGGAAGATAGATACATATTGCAAAGTACAAACCTACAAGGATAGGTTGGTGGCAAAAGGTTATAGGTAAGTAAAAAGTATTGACTATGAGGAAACCTTTTGCCAGTTGCCATGTTGAAGTCCATTAGGATTTTACTTGCAATAATTACATAGCATGACTACGAGATTTGGCAAAAGGATGTCAAAATAACTTTCCTTAATGAAAACCTGAAAGAGAGGATGTATATTTGATACAATCTAAGGGCTTTGTCTTTAAGACTAAAGACGATAAGGTATGCAAGCTATAGAGGTCCATATATGGCTAAAGCAAGCTTTACGGAGTTTGAACATCTATTTTGATGAAGTACTCAAATTATTTGACTTCATCAAGAATATTGATGAACCATGTGTGTACAAAAAGGTTAGTGGGAGTGCAACCATCTTCCTATTATTGTATGTAGATGACATACTGCTTATAGGAAATGACATTCCTATGTTACAATCTATCAAGTTATGGATGGTCAAAATAATTTCCATGAAGGATTTAGGAGAAACAAGCTACATTCTGGGTATGTAAATCTATAGGAATAGATCTAAAAGGTTGCTTGGCCTCTCCAATTCCACATATGGAGATCAAGTACTAAAAAGATTTAGCATAGATGGGTATAAGAAAGGGTTCTTACCTATGTCTTATGGTGTTCACTTATCTAAGGAATAATATCTTGAGATAGAATATGAATGGAAACATATGAATGAAACCTCATATACATCAACAATAGGATCAATTATGTATGCCATGCTATGTATGTAGTTAGATGTCTCCTATGCATTAAGTACCACTAGCAGATATCAAGCCAATCTAGGTGAAAGTCACTGGAATGTAGTCAGGACCATCCTTAATTACTTAAAAAGAGCAAAGGAGGTGTTTTCAATATATGGATGAGACTTTGATTTGAAAATAAGAGGTTACATTGATGCAAGTTTTCAGTCAAGTTCAGATGATTACCAATCACAATCAAGATTTGCATTTGTTCTTAATAGAGGTGCAATATGTTGGAAAAGTTCAAAACAAGATACCATAATAGATTATTCAACCAAAGTTCAATACATTGTTGCTTCAAAAGTTGTAAAGGAAGGTGTTTGGATAAAGAGGTTTTTCATTGTACTAGGTTAGTTCCTATCATTTTTAATCTAATAGAGTCTATTGTGATAACAATGTAGTCATAACACAAGCTAAGAAACCAAAGTCCCATAAAAAATCCAAACATGTCATGAGGCGTTACCAGTTGATTGAGAGATCATAGAACATAATGAAATAAATGGATTCCTATAAATGACAATGTAGTTGATCCCCTCACCAAGCCTCTTTCCTAGCAAAAGCTTGAGCATCATTTACAAAGAATCTGTTAATGGTGGATTTTGGTTCGATCCGAATCTAGCCAATAGAGGGGGTTCTTAGGGGACTTGAGCCATTCTCCAATCACAAAAGCAGGAAAGGGTTGTTGAATGGCGGGAAGGCAAAGAGGGGAGGGGAGGAGAGATACGCATGGTTTAACATGGTTTGGCCAAAGTCGAGTGTCACCAAACACTACATCCACGAAGGTATTTTTATTGAATTGAAGAAATATCTACAGAACAGAGTTTCTACTGGTTTCCTATCTTTTTTTTATCCTCTCTTTTACAATGATCCTATCCCCCATTTATAGGAGCATGGAAGGGTACAAACGGAGCTAAATTAACTATACATCTATTACATCAAATATTAAGTATGCAGGACCGCCTAGAGTACTAGGGACTAGCTTCTATAGGCTATCTTCTGCAACTGGGGCCTATTGGTCGTATTTACAGGATGGTGGTGCAAGTTTTTTGTTGGCTTTATGCCTGACTTTAGCGAGCTTCTAGTTAAACGAGGCTATGTTGCTGTGGGCTTGAACCTGTTCATCAAAAGTGCGGCTGGTATCTGACTTCAAGCTCGTTCGTTCAGTGAGTTCGGGGATTTTGCAAGCTGAAAGCTCTATACAGTGATATGGCAAACTCATTATAGGGTCAAGTTTAGCTTTCCCTGGGCTTTCACCAGCCTTCTGCTCGGTTCCAGTTTCTACTGATATCATTAGACCCCAACTCTTAGTTTACTTCGTGAGCTGGGAGTTAGACTTTCATTGGCAGGACCATGTATAGTGGTGACTTATCACAAGTCTTCATCTTGTGCACTTGCCTTCCTTTGTGAGGTGCTTTCTAGCTAACTAAAGCTCTGTGATTCTCTGAGAACTTTATGGACATGTTTTGTGGCTAGGCCCTTATTCGGCCCATTTCGGTTCTAAGTTTGGGAGATGTTTCTAGTATAGGTCATAGGTGATTATGTAGTTAAAGCCTTTCAAACTGCCATTGCCATTTCATTTCTCTAGGTAAAATGCGTGTCATGGCCATTAGTGTGCTGGCCTCATTTTCCTTCAAACCATTAAATGAGAGTGGTTACAGATTTCCTTCCAGGTCCCTCGGTTCCTTCAGGCTGAGTCTTATTTAAAGCACAAGAATTTTGCTTATTTACTTAGAGGTGTTGAAATGGTTGTTCTAGATAAACCCCCTGATATATGAATGTTTTGCCTTTTGAGTGAAGCATGTATGGTCTGCTATATAAGGAGCTTCAAAGTCCACACTTTTCCTGTAATGTGGAGGGATCTCATATGGATCTTGAATTATGTCCTCATATTTATGAGGTTTCTCCTTTTCTACTGCCTCAGTGGGTTTTTTTGGGTTTTCTCACTTCTGGGAGTCAAGGCTGGAGGAAAAAATTGAGGGCTTAGGCGGGTCAGCGGGCTTTCAATTAGTTAAGGCTCTTCCTTCGGTGGCTTGCCTTTTGATTGGGGAGCTTTCCTTCTGCACGCCAATCTTTCTTCCAAGGGAGCTGGCTCTCTCCTCTCTTTTTTTTTTCTTTAGGTGGTTTTTTTTGACTTGTATCTTGGCTTTTGGTAGTGTATGTTTACCTTGTTGAGGTTTTTGGTTGAATAAAATCTTTCTTTTTCTTTCAATGTTTAGCTATTTTGTCTTGTAATTCTTAGACAACAAATGTTAATTCTGCATAGAAATAATCAAGTAACCAATCAGCAATACTTTTATTAATCAATAAAGTTGACTTGAACATAAATAAGTAATATGCGAATGAATCAAAAGACACTTGGGCGTGTGGCTGCATGAGAACTGCAAGATTTAGTTGCATGATAGCTGTGAAATTCAGTCACATGATAGCTATGAAGTTTAGGCCGCACGATAGCTACAAAGTTTCGTTTGCACGATAGCTATAAAATTCAGGTCGCATGATAGCTGTGAAGTTTAGTTCGCATGATAGTTGTGAAGTTTAGTTTGCATGATAGCTACGAAATTCAAGTCGCATGATAGATGCAAAGTTTAGGTTGCATGATAGTTGCGAAGTTTAGGTTGTTGCATATGGTGGTTAAGAAAGTTCCTCGTACATGTAAGCTTTTATTTGCACACATGCACACAGTGGCTAAGAAAGTTGCTTATATGCATGGTAAGAGTTGCAATGCACGGTGGCTAAGAAAGTTGACTGTACTCATGGTGAGAGTTACAACCACGGTGGCTAAGAAAGTTGCTCGTACATGCAATAGAGTCGCTACATGTGCATAGTGGCTAAGAAAGTTGCTCGTACGTGTGAACTTTTAATTGCACACATGCACACGATGGCTAAGAAAGTTGTTCATACACATAGTGAGAGTTGTAATGCACGGTGGCTAAGAAAGTTGCTCATACATGCAATAGAGTTGCTACGCATGCACAATGACTAAGAAAGTTGCTCATACACGCGAGCTTTTAATTGCACACATGCGCACAGTGGCTAAGAAAGTTTCTCGTAATCATGGTGAGAGTGCTGTGTGCATGTGGTGGCTAAGAAAGTTGCTCGCATGCAGGAGCTTTTAGATTGCATGAAAGCTATGAAGCGAAGCTCGGCCAGAACTCGAGGCTCGATTTAAAAAGCATGTATTTCTTAAAACCTCAAAATCGAATCATGCACTTCCTAGAATTTTTGAAAAGACCTTATAAATTAATCTACAAAAGTTTTGAGACACTTTTACCTATCGAATTACAAGCTCAGTATATGGTTCTTACTATAGCTGGCTGTTCTTGCTTAAGGTCTCATTGAGGTCGACAAGGCTGTCGTGCCGCAAGTCACAATACATATTCTTTCAAATGCCCTTTCTTGATTAGATCCTTGATGGCATCTCTGAGAGCTCGGTAGTTTGAAGTGTTGTGTCCCACTTTATTGTGATATACACAAAATTTATTCGTGTTTCTACCTGCGTGAGGTACCCACAAGGGAGCAGGAGTTTCAAAGTCCTCTTTATTCCATTCTACTATATAGATTCCATCAGGAGTATCTGATAAGACACTATAGTGGTCATTGTGAGATGACTGCTAAGGACGTTTGGCCTTGGCCTTCTTTGTAAGTTAGGAACTAGGGACACTCTTCACGTCCTCACCATTACTCTTCCTCTTACCCTGACCTGGGCTATTTGGTTCGAGTTTTTTCATACCAAATGTCTCCTCCCACCTGATTTGTTTGGTGGGAAGATCATAAAATTCTCCCAAGTCTACCACTAGGGATTTGTATATGCTTTTATATAGCTTGCCATCTTTGCAAAGACCAGCAAATATCACTGTCAAGATGCTTTCATCAGACGGGCTTTCCACACTGTCGATCTCATGTCTGAAACGAGTAATGTAGTCTTTTAAAGACTCATGCCTATGTTGAAAGATTGTGGCAAGGTGGCAAAGAGGTACGAGCTGCCTTTTCAGTGCCTTATAGTGATCGAGGAATTTCTACTGACATTCTTCCCAACTGCTAATACTGCTGGCCAGGAGGTTTCTAAACCAGGCTCGAGGGGCATCTCTTAGGGTGATAGGAAAGACATGACACTTGATCAGAGGGTTATTTGTTCGAAGATCCATTTAATCGTTGAACATATCCAGGTGATTGTACGAATCATTGTTTCTATTGTAAAATGGAAAGGTGGGAATTTTAAGCTTTTGGGGAGAGGCTCCTTTTCGATCTTCTTGGAGAAAGGAGTTTATTCCTTGGCACATCCCTGATCATTGTAAGTTTGGGGGTGCACCTATAATCATTTCACTCTTTGAAATAACTTTTTGATAATCAATGGCAATCCCTCCGACTTCTGACTGGAGTCTTCGCGGCTCTCATATCCTCCTCGTTGTGGGGGGAGTGGTTCGAGACGTGCCCACGGCTAACTCTGTTCAAAGTTCTAACTTGTTGCTGCTGGGGGATGATTCTAAGTGTGACGACCTCCATTTGTCTTTGCACGTTTTGAGCTT
Source organism: Saraca asoca (assembly GCA_026873985.1). NCBI lineage: Eukaryota > Viridiplantae > Streptophyta > Magnoliopsida > Fabales > Fabaceae > Saraca > Saraca asoca. Next base: position 17,476 of record JANHAO010004163.1, read on the forward strand.
CAAGCTAAGCTAGCATTTGAAATGTTTCGGCCATCCTCTTCATTGAATCATTGAATGCTTCCTAGCACTGGCACCATGCATGGGCTTCATCTGCCTAGTTAATGGTGACACTTGGGGGGAGGGGGCGAGCCAGGGAGGCTAAACCATTAACAATTATGGCAGTGGAGGAACTAGCAGTATGACCTTCTAGTTGGTTGATGACAACATCCAACTTCCTGATGGGCTTTCCTCTCACCATTTCAATTTGAACGGAATCAATTGGAAAGAGGACCAGAGAACAGAAGGGTCCCATCAGGCATGCCAAAATGTTAACAATGAATTTTGGTTCAGTCCGAATCTGGCTAATGAAGGGGGTTCTTAGGGGACCTAAGCCGTTCTCTAGTCACAGAAGCAAAAAAGGGGTGCTAAATGGCGGGAAGGTAAAGAGGGGAGGGGAGGAGAGAGACGCGTAGTTTAACGTGGTTTGGTCAAATTCGGGCAGCACCGAATCCTTCGTCCATGGAGGTATTTTTATTGAATTGAAGAAATGTCTATAGAGCAGAGTGTCTATTGGTTTCTTATCTTTTTTTTTCCTCTCTTTTACAATGATCCTAGCCCTCCCATTTATAGGAGTATGGAGGGGTACAAACAGAACTAAATTAACTGTACATTTGTTCATCAAATATTAAGTATACAAGACTACCTAGAATACTAGGGACTGGCTTTTGCAAGCTATCTTCTGCAAGTGCAGCCTATTAGCTGTATTTGCAGGATGGCGGTGCAAGTAATTTGTTGGCTTTATGCCTGACTTTAGTGAGCTTCCAGTTGAATGAGGCTGTGTTGCTGTGGGCTTGAACCTGTTCGTCAAAAGTGCTGCTAGTATATGACTTCAAGCTCATTTGTTCAGTGAGCTTGGGGATTCTGCAAGTTGAAAGCCTTTGTGCAGTGATCTGGGGAACTCATTGCAAGGTCAAGTCTAGCTTTCCCTAGGCTTTCACCAGCCTTCTGCTCGATTCCAATTTCTACTGATATCAGAATCAGGATAAGATACAAAGGTCATTGGCTCTAAGTCAAGTGGGAGATTGTTAGTATAGATGCCCTAGAGGTAATCAGTTGTTCATTGCATTAGAACATTTAATTAGCCTTTTCAAATTTTCAAGATGTTCATTGAATTGAACTCTTGAATTCAAAATATTTTGCATTCAAACATTCCTTTGACTTTATGTCAAAGTTATTCTATTATGTGTAACCCATTAGGCTTCCATGTATGTTGGCAATGAATTTGTTTATATGCTTCTACAACCTTAATTGAATTGAAACTCCTTTATTTAAAACACAATTTATCCAAATTGTTCAAACAAATTCATATGTTATGGTTAGCTTCTAGAAAAGTATCATGGCTACCCAAATGCCAGGAAAAGATTTATTTTGAAATCAAACCTTTTATGACAAGGTGTTAGTGTGTAATTCAATCTGTTCATCTCTTGATATTCTAATTGGACTATGGGTATGGTTCAAGTTTCAACCTTAGAAACAATAAATTTAGGATGTATGTTTGCTATGTGCTATCTCACAATCATTCATATATAAAACTCCTTTTATATATCAATCAATACATAGGCTTTTGATTTTGATTTTAGCACAATTGTCAAAACATCTTCAGAATATATTTCCTTTGTTATGAAAGAGGATAAATTCTCTTTTGATCAAACACTATTTTCATGTACTTTATGGTGCACCAAAAATTATTTATATATATTCTTTCAAGAGTGTAAGCCTATATTAAAATCAAAGTACATGACTCCATACATAAGATACTGTGCTAATCTCAAGTCAAAGGATTAGTTACACCTCCTTTTATATGAAAAGTTCACTAACACATGGTAACAATCTATATGGTTTCTTGAGGTGGGTCAATCTAGTCATTTGTTCTCTAACATATACCCATATGTTTGTCCAAATATCTTTGTATTAAACAATGTATGAGATTATTGCATTCTTTCGAAGAATGTGACATAACATATGCTAGTTTATTCATGAATAATCGATATCTAATTTTCTCAGTTATTCCACAACAAGGATATTTAGAAATTATAACTATATGTACAAATTATTTTATGTTCATAATCTCCATTGTAATTTATTTCTACACAATTATAACTTCAAGGACTTTATCCAAGATAGTTTACATATATCAAACATATGCATATTAGACAAAAATGATTGGGTAGAAACATAATGTTTTATTAAACATGTTAAGTTATGTAGTATCTACCTTTACAACAATTGTCTCAAGGCATCCCATACTAACATGGAGGAGATCATAATTGGATGAATGTTTCCTTAATTAGAAAGTTATTTTAATTAATGTATTAAAATAATTTAAGAATGATTATGAAAAAGAGTTTATGAGTTTGGACTCATAGAAAAATATTTGGGCTTATTGGACACAAAAGAGGACACATGAGGCTCATGAGTTTGACTGATTATGACCTACCCAAGTAGTATGAATTGATTAAGCCAAAAGAACTAGACTAGTTGTGCAACCTATCCATTTCATGAGTGGATGACATAAGAAAGGGAAACCTTAGCTTGTGTGCCACTCATGCATGCTCTCCATTCTTGTTTGTGCTCTAATATCTTCTACTTAAAGAGGAGAGAAGCCAATCTTTTAATATACCAATACAACCCTAGCACATGTGCTATGTGTTGACGGTTGTTGAGATGGGCAAAGATAAAGTTGAACTACCTAAACTTATAGCTAGGATAAGTCCAGGTCAAACCTCAAAGACCAATGATTTATTTTAGTGTGTTTGCAGTGTAAAACAGGTAGTTAGATATTATCTAATTAGAATTAGGAATTTAAGTAAACAATTTAAATGCAAGCAAACAAAGTAAAAAGGAAAAGGAAAATCCAATGAGAAAGGCTTCAAACCAAGGGACTCTTACAAGCAATTTAGTGACTAATTATTGACATCAATATTTCATTCCCTCTTTATCTGCTTAGCTAAGAAATTAATTAAGCCTAGTACTTAATTAATTGTAAATTTCTTTCTAAATTGGCCAACAAAGCCCAACACCTAATTAACCCTTATTGCTAAATCAATTTAATCCTAACACCTTAACCAATTTACTAATAGCATTAAGATATAAAATAGTAAGACTAATTAATCAATTTACCCCAGCAACAAATCAATTAATTACCCTTAATTTTCTAGGAAAATTGATTTACCCCAGCAACAAATCAAAACCCTATTGTTATCTATAACCAAATAGCCACAAATAATAATATTACTTATGGAAATTTAGCTAGTAGTAAATTATAATAAAAAATTAATTAATGGTCTCAATAAACTAATTATCCAAAGCAATTATAAGTAGTAAAATAAAGAATCAAGAGAATTAAATTGGGAATAAATTGACAATAAAAGTAAGTCTCACAATAAAAAAAAATAATGCAGAATTTCCCTTAGATTGAGATAAGAGTTTTGCTACACATTAATGTAAAAATAAAGGTAAAGAGAAAACCTAATTAAGGCTAGAGTCTTACCCTAGCAGAGCTTTACTCCTCCCAAAAGTAGAGGAAAAATAAAAAAGATCTAAAAATTATTGCATTTATGGCTCAACTAAGCTTTTATAGAGCTCAGGGTTGGAAGAAGGCTTAATTGGATGTGAGTTCCTTTATATGAAATGTAGCTTTGTCTTTTGAGAGTCCAATGGCCATGACCTTGCTTAAAAATGTGATTCCTAGCTCACATTTTGGGCCAATAACCTAAATAGTTATTTAGAGTAGTCCAACCTATAACATATTTTAACACTTAAGTTTAGAGCCTTGTAATTAATTGAAAATGGTATAGTTTAACCTTAAGCCCTTCATGAAAGTTGTGGGAATGGATCTTAGTTATGCTATGGGCTTGGGTTTGCACCATAATGATAGATATAGGTCCATTAATGATGAAAATATTAAAACTACTTCTTAGGTCACAAGATAATAATCTTTTTTAGCTTCTAGGCTCTCCAAAATGGCTAAACTGGGTTTTGCACTATTCATGACATTTTAGAACTTTCCCTTAGCTTTCCAAAGGCATAAGATATACCAAAAAACCTGAAACAATTTGAAATAGTATCAATTTACAAAATTGATTCAATTAAGCCCAAAATTTGAGCAAACCACAAAACCGATTTCAAATATCCAATTAAGCACATAAACATGACAAGAGATTAAGTATAAAGGGATATAAAATATGTATGAATTGTGTTCATCAAATTCCCCTACACTTAGCTCTTGTGCATCCTTGGGCAAGACACTAAAAGAAAATTAAACTAGTCTTAGCCTCTTCTAGTTCTTATGTTATTGTTAATTTGATTAGGGTGTTGGGCTTGATTTAGTTAGTAATAAGATTTAGTTTGGGTATTGGGCTTGAATTAATGAAATTAAGGAAGAATGATAAGAACTTAATTTGGCTACTATGCTTAAATTAATTCATTGTTAAGTAATCAAAGAAGGGATTTTGTGTCTAAAATCGATTTGAGAATTGAATGCATGAATTTCTCTTGGATTGAAGATTTCCAGAATTGAATTTCCCTTTTCAAAAATTCAATTTCAATTTTATTTTTATGATGGTTTTAAAATTTTATTTTTAAATTTTGTCTTAGATAGCAAAGCCCCCTGTTCCAATTAGCACTTAAATTAGTCATCTAATACCTTGGCTTCAACCTGGACTTACCCTTTTACAAAGTTGGAGTAGTTGGTATATTAAATTCATATTATCTCGATAGTTATCAATTTGTATAATTCAAAACAAGCATAAAACTAATGATTTGAATCATAACTTTTCAAAAGTTATTCTCAGAATCCTCAGTCTTCAATCTAAATTTGATTTCAAAGCATGCCAATGACCTCTTAGCAAGCCTAATGATCAAATATTCTCGATTGATTTCAATTAACTCCTTTAGATTTGATTTTTATGACCAACGGTGATCCATATAAACCAATTCAATCTAAAGCCTCCATCAATGTTCACGTAATAGGTAGAGTAAGAAAATCAACTCTTTAGCTTAAGAGGTGCTAGTGCTAGCTCTTCAAGGAATCACAAATTCACTCAGCCAGGGTTGGTGTTTGAATACAAAGAGAAAAGAAGTGAGACTACACTAAAAGAGTTTGGATGCACAACACAAGTGCTAGAGTTAAATTGGTGTATTATTGTGTTGAAAGGTTGGCTTTTTTCCTTTGTAAATAGAAGATATTAGAGCACAAGCAAGAGTAGGGTGCAAGCATGCGCTAGATGGCTAATGCTGCATTCTTGGCCCAAGGAGGCCATACTCCTAGTTTAAGGCATAATAAGTTCAACCTCATTAACCTTATGTGCCTTATGTTGTGTCTAATAAGCCCAAACACCTTCTTATGAGTCCAAATTCAAACTTTATTATGCAATCGTTCTCTGATTATTTTAATTAATTAAAATAACTTTTTAAGTGAGGAACCATTCCTCTACACATGATACCCTCCAAAGTTAATGTAAATATTCTAACAAAATTCAAATATCAACATTGGAAATATGCTACTATTTAATACTTGTAATCTTTATTAGAATTATGAAATCATTGATTAATTAAAACTTCTAATCATATTAGAACACATAATTAATCATTTCAAATTTCTAAGATGTTCACAAATTCCACACTTGAATTCAAAACATTTTGCATTCTAATCTTTCCTTTCACTTTGGATCAAAGAGATTATAATGTATGTGACCAATTAGGTTTCGATGCATATTGGTAGTGAATTTATTTACAAGCTTAATTAAACTAAAACTCTTTCTAATTCAAACACAATTTCCATAAATTGTTCAAATAAATTCATAGTTCATAATTAGCTTCTAACAAAGCATCATGACCATCCAAATGCCAAGAATAGATTTGTGTTTTGTGACAAAGGTTAGTGTATTCAATCCCTTCATCTCTTGATATTCAAATTGGACTAGGGTATGTTTCAAGTGTTAACTCTAATTTGAACCTGCAATTATAAGTGCATGTTTGACTATGTGCTATCTCATAGTTAATCATGCATAAAAATACTTTTCTATATATACATATATTAATACATAGGCATATGATTTTCCTATCTATCACAAGTGTCCAGACATCTTTGACTATCTTTTCTTGTTACCAAAGACGATGAATTCTTGTTTAATCAATCACTAACTTCATGTATTTTATAGTGCACCTAATTTGTACCTACTCTTTAAGAGTGCAAGTTTAGAATCATATCAAAGTACATTACTCCATACATAAGGTATTGTATTGATCTCAAGTTTAAGGATCACTTACATCACCTTTCACATAAAAAGTTCATTGACACATGGGAACATTCCATTTGGTTTCTTGTGGTGGGTCAATCCAATCTTATGTTCCATAACATATACCTATATGTTTTGCCCAGATATCAACACATGTATATTATATGAGATCATTGCATTCTTTTAGAAGAATGTGACATGAAATATGCTAGTTTACTCATAAATTATTGATATCATATTTTTTATAGAATTTAACAACCAAGGAAATTTAGAAATATAATTATATGTATACATCATTTCACAATTACTATCCCAATTGTAATTAATTTATACATAATCATACTTCAAGTACTTTATCCAATATAGAATACATATATGAAAACTGTTAGCCTAAGCTATACTGATATTACTAGTTTTAAATGTTGAAAAACCAATTTTGAACTAACCATATGTTTCAGTATGTTAAACTCATTTTTCAGGAATTTTGATTTAGGAACAATGGAGAAATTCAAGATCAAGTGTTATAAGTAGTTTATGTTTCAATAGGATTTTATGTATAAACTGAAACAGTGGTCGATCCAGTTGGTTTTTGAAGAAGAAGTATAAAAACGTTAAAATATGAAAACATTCTTTAAAAGGAATTTTCTATCGCATACTTCGATGCAACATCGATGTATTGAAGAACTATGAAAAATATTCATAGTCAAATCAAAGTTACTTCGATGTTTTTAATTAAAAGTCACAGTTAAATCGATGTTTGTTCGATGTATGAAGAAAAATTTCAATGTTTAAATCGACGTCACTATGATGTATCGACTAAAAATCATTACCGAAGGTTTAGAAAATTGTCTACTTTGATATATAAATCGATGTAAAGGCTTAAACAACTCTTTCTACATCGAAGTCACATTGATGGATTAGTAAATAACAGACCATAATCGATGT
>JANHAO010004164.1:0-24669 GCA_026873985.1 Saraca asoca
TCCCAACAAATAGCATGTAAATAAAACATAACAAATTACAAAATTGAGAATTTAAGAGTAATCAAAAGTACCTGGAATGATATTAAATGTAGAAATCATCCCAGATCTAGAATCCTGCAGAGAAGAAAGGGAGAATTACTATCCCTATTCCACCTTAGACTCTCTGTATCAATTCAGATGGGGAAACTGTACTTCTGATGGTGGTTAGAAATAGGGTCTCTCCCTGTGAATATAAAGATGATGGGACAAGCCAACCCATCATAGCAAGTCTAATCACAGGGCCCAATATCTACTAAGCCCACTAAATGATCACAAATATATTAGGCTTAACAACAACAGGCTCTAAAATGTGACATCAAATTAATCTGAGATGTTATAGAATTATGTTAGTCCATAAAAAATTCCAACAACTCAAGCCCATTATAAAGAGAAGATCCATATATAAAACTTTCTTGAATGGCTCAATGTGAAATTATGTCATTTTAAAATAGAAAAAAGTTTGTGAAATTAAGTTACAAAATCATATAGGAGTTTGACTATTTTGGACATGTTTCAGTTTCTGACCCATAACTTGACTTAGAAATCTCTATTTAAAGCTAGATCAGGTTTGTGAGAATGATAAGGAGTATAGTTACAACTTTCTAGAAGATATCAAAATTTAATTTTTCCCTTTTTCCAATCGTAATAAATAGCCATAACTAGAAAAGGAAATTCAGATCTATCATAACCTAAACTGAATTAGGATTACTTAGAGATTACTGCGAAATCAAGAATGGATGATCATTTCTATTTTATATATAAATATGAGTCTTCTAGGGCAAAAGAAAACACAACCTCTGATATTTTCTTCTTCTTCTTCTTCTTCTAGTTATATTTTATTTTGAATGAGTTACTAAACTCGTCTTTCAATTAAAGGGGATTTTATTTTCAATTTATTATGAGTGTGGGGCCTAATTTGATTTGAATTATTCTTAATTTAGTTATTTATTATTTTCTATTTTAATTTATTTACCATTGCATAATATTGTTTTATATGGGGATGGGTCTATTAGTTAATTATCTAATCTAATTACAACTAACTGAAACTTTATAATCCTTAATTGTTATGAAAGTTTGATATAAGTAGCGATTAGGTATTCGTTTAATACCTATGGAAAACATCAAATGGATCAAATGATTCATGTTAGTGTATAATTGTTATCCAATCTTAGACTCTTTTTGTTCATAATACTATTGTTAATTTGACTAGAATTGCATGATACTGACTCGGTTAATAATAAAATTTAATTTGAATGCTAGGCTTAAATTAATAAAATTAGGAAAGAATGATAAGAATTATTCTATCATCTAGATAATTCTTGGATAAGTAATCGAAAAAAGAATAATATTTAAATATCGATGATCACTCTACAAATTAAAAAAATGAATTTTTTTTTAATTGAAGTTTCCCCATTTAAACTTTCCTTTATTATTTAGTGTCTGTTTTTGTTTTATATTTCATATTCAATTCAAAATCCCTTTTTATGTAAATCTATTATATTCAATAGATTAGAATCATGAATTAATCAATCAATTTCTAGGATTTGGTTTGGACTCATCAACCTTATAAATTTAGAGTTTAGTAATTTATTTTTAATGCATTCGACACCCATCAGTGATGTTATAAATTGTCAAATAAGTTATATGAAACTATATGGAAAATGTTGTGTGACTTTGAAATGTGGAGTAGTTGATCATAACTTGACAAAGTTAAATCTTATGAGTATGTATCTTGTTGTGTTTGAAAGAAAAAGAGTGTATATATGTATATATATCATTTGTGATCCTTAGGGAGTTTCTTTCAGAAATCCTAAGTGCTCTTGGAATTAGTAAAGCTGTGACCATTTTATATGTTGGAAGTATGATGGGAGATTAAAATAGTTGAAGGATAAGGTGCGGTTGGGAGAAAGTAGCGGAAGCAAGTATTGAACAATTGGGTTGCTTGAAGAAATCACCATTGGATCCTAATACAAGTGGAAAATCAAATATTTCTTCATGCTAAATATGTGTTGGAATTTAAATGATTATCTTCCATCTTGTCTAAAATGGTTTGAACTTGAAGATATAATTACCTTACACTCTTACCTGACATATTTTTATCATTTGTTCATGTCCTTAAGCCGTGTATATGAAAATATGATTAGCTGCTTGCTTTCTCGTACTATTGTCCATAATGTTTCAATATTCAAAGAAATTCATTACTTTTATTATAAGAATACTTAAGTTAGTGAATGGTAGGTTTATATATATATATATAAATGATTTTTTATATTTATATGTATGAGAAATGATAGTTTTAATTTAATGACTCTTTATATGGACATGAACAATGGTAAAAGATCCATTCGTGTCTTTGAAATTCACTATACTTTTTCCTAAAAATTGTTTTCAGAGCCATAGATTGCTCTTTCTACCCTAGCTCACGAAGTTGTAAGACCCGAGCATATTCCTTGATTAGATGAACTGAATTGGTAGAAATTGAAGACATGGTCGATGGAGGTTATTTTGGCAATAGGGACATTGTACATGTGCATGTGTAATTGGTGCTCAGCTTTATGTAAATTGTATTGTTTTGATGGTTAGTAGTGTCAGAGTATGGTCTTGATTGCATCTATAAGTATTGGATAGAGCGTGTGGTCCTACATATTGTTTTAGCCTATGGTTTGGTGTCCCAAAAACAAAGGAAGCCTTATTGAATTTACTATAAAGATCATTATATGTAAGATTCTTGGGAATTTCAAAAAATTGATTCTTTTTAAGTTTCTTTATGAAATATTTAATATAATTTTCTTAGTTTGATTGTTGGTCCATGTAATGTGGAAGGCATGTAGGAAATTCTCTTTGGATGACTTATTACACCAGTCGAGCTCAAGTTGAGGTGTGATAAATAGATAATTTATTAAAAAAAATTCTTTTTTAATAGATCGGAAATTTGTTGTAGATAATTACTTCTCTAATAGATATATTTTTAGAAAAGAAAATTCCTTTTTAATAATTAACTTCAATATTTTAATATGATTTATATTTTATATTTTATAAAAAAATAAAATATTTAATTATAATATTTAATTAAAAAAGTGGTTTTGGTGAAAAAAATTTTAATGAAAATGTGATACCTGTTAATTTTTTGTTACGAGTGAAAGTCTTTTAGTAACAGAATATATCGTTAAACAGAATTATTTCTTTATGCTTTTATCCTAAGGGTAGACAACTGTGGCTTGTCCAAATTTTCAATCCGAACTCGACCTTAAAAAGTTCAGGCTTGAATTGAGTAATTAAGTCTAAAAATCAAATCTAGACAATAACTCAGATCCTATTATATAAATAAATCATGCTTGGACTTGACTATTTTAAACCACGACTATTTTATATGTACATATTATATGTTTTATTTATTTATTTATATTACAAATTTCGTATGATATAAATCTTAATTATCAAGAATTAATATATGTATATAATAATTTTCTCCTATTTTATCTTTATATTATTTGCCTATAAATATAAATATCTCTTATTATTATTATTATTATTTAAAACTGAACTTAAATATGACCGTGTTTAGGTATCTATTTTTATAAAAGCATTGGGTCTGTATACACACACTTAAAAAATTTGGATAAAGACGGGCTTGGTCTAACTAATGATGTATTAATATTGATGTAAGTATAGCTTGAAACTAATGATGTATTTTTACTTTCGTTTATTTTTTTCTTTTTTTTTTTTGGGTATATTGATAGAGAGAAAATTTGAGCTAAGATGTTCAATATATTATTCAAACTCTTCCGCGCTAAATCACACATGATGACTCGCTTTTATAAGTCCGTTTGTGCCATTATATGCTCACGTGGCAAGTGAGTAGTAATATGGCTACGCTAGGAAAAATACTTACGTACACTAAATGTTCTACATAAAATTATTTAAAAAATTTTTAAATACCAAATCAATTGAATTTAAATTGTTAATGAGAAACTTTTAGAAATTAATTTATTTATTAATACATGTGTTAAGAAATTAATGGTTTCATGTCATACATTCTTAGAAAAAAAAAATTAATATATGGAATTCTTATGCTTATACTAGGCAAGAGATAGAGAAGTGAAAACATGCTCAAACCCGTGGGCTTAGGAGGATCAATCCACAAACTTTATGCAAGTTAGACTTGAAAATTGAGATTCATTTTAAGAGGTGTTTAGTTGGAGAATTTTATGAGACTGTTAATGAAATTAAAAAACCAATTTTCCTTACTGAATGTTTGATTCACGTGTAATAAAATCTGTTATCATTATTTAATTCTAATGGACTCTTCCATTTGAAACCCTTCCCCTACCTATGCTTTCAAATTAAGTTTACCCCAGAAATAAAAAAGCACATCCTTTATCTCTTATTTCTCTCATAATGTGAAGCTCCCACTACCATCTTTTGCCTCTGACCATCGCTCACGACTACCTTCCATCATTGACTACTGCCTAACACTATTACCACTATTGATCATTACCCACCATCATCTATTGTCTAACATTTATTACCACTTGACACTATTACTATTGTTGTTGAACACAACCTATCATTATCTACAGTCGTTGATCATCATCCATTGCTGTTAACTATCGTTCATCACCACCACCCATCATTACCTATCATTATTGACCACTACCTATCATTATTAATCACCACCTATCATCACTTACCATTGTTGGCCACTATCTACTACCACTTATTGTCATTAAACAGCATCCATTATTGTTGACCACCACTAACCAAACAGTAAGAAAGGGAACCATAAATAATGTGATTCATTTCTCGACTGAAATAAACAAACTAAAAAGTAATAGTTATCATTACCATTACCTTTCCTTATTTAATTTCATTTCTTTTCCATTTCCACAAGTTGAATCAAACTTATCCTAAAAGTGGACCTCTCCTAAAAGTGAACCTAAATGAACTACCTATGCAAGCTAATCCATGTGGGCACAGACAAACCATTTCTTTTCTTTTTTTCCCCTAGCTCCCCATGTATTTCCATTACCCAACCCCATGTTCTTTAAAAGAAACAATTTTAAGACTAAAACAATCAGGCTAAATGTCTTGAACAATTTTTCCTTTTTACATAACAAAAGACCTAATACCTTCAAGTTGATTTGTTTCACATGAAAACCAAAAGGCACAATACCTTAAATTCAATTTTGTTTACATAACAAAAAGTCTCAATGCCGTGGAATTTTTTTGCACATAAGAAAAAGGCCTAATGCCTTGAACCAATTTTTTTTCTCAACAAAAGGTCTAATTGTCAAAACAATTCTAAAATGAAAAAATATACAGGTTTCTCATGGCTAGCCTAACCCACATAAGAAGTGGATTGGTTTTGAAATTTTGGGCCTATTCTAAAAACAAGCTTGTGCAACTGGCCCACATAAGCTTGATCCATATCTTTTTACATCTGTAATGTCACAGCTCACGTTGGTACCGTGACCAACATAGGAGGCTATCACAAGGATGTTTCCCCAGAAGCCTGACTTTCCAAAACTTCACTCATTCAAGACATAAGACTTCCTCAAAACAATTCAAATTATTGAATATAAGACCTATGATAACCAATAAACAACTTTATTATTTTTTTATAGGAATTTTGATAGAGCTTCCCCTTTTTTTTGGGACACTACAAAAGCAAATATTACACAAACGCAAACAACATGCCAACAACATATTCTTATGTAAGTTTGGACACACAAGACCACAAATGGCACAAGACAAACAATGTATAGACATAACACAAGCAACACAAAAGAAAATGTCTTAGCTCAACTATGTCCTTATAACCTCACTAAGTAACCTACCTAATCACAGAGCAAGCTCAGGTTCACCAGGAGAATAGGTGTACAAGGTTTGATTCAGAGTTTGAAAAACATAAGAAAATAAAGGAATGGGTTTCATAAGCTTGATGAACGAATATTGTACACAAAGTCACAACCTAAAAGAACTAAATAATAAGGATAACATATATAAATATATTTTTCAAGTTCATATTTATGCTTGAGAGTTGAATTAAAATTCAAGATATTTGAATATATAAAACTTATGGTAAAATAAACTTAAGAAACTAAAAGATGCTTAAAAAATTTCTAAAATCAAGATTTCTTTTGTAATTCGTGTTACAAAGCATTCATATGTAAATAACAAAATGTGATTCAAGGGGAGTTCTTTAATGACTCAAGATAAGAGCTTGGAAGTTTAACTTAAGGAATGACCATAAGACAGTCACAATAATAATAATAAAGAGAGGCCTTTTAAATTAAGTGATGGTTGGAACACATTGAGAACATTATGAAGAAGTTTCCTCTCAATGGTGACAGCAATTCGCCCAAAATTATGAGTCTTCAATTGACTAGACCAAGTCTTCGGTCAATTGCTAGTCAATTGAAGACTGTAGTTTTTAGATTCTGCAGGGAGCTTTAAGTAGAAGCCAAAAAAAAAAAAAAGGAGAAAGAAAAAAAATGGTAAGGAGAGGAGAAGATAGAGAAAAGGAAGTGAGGATTCTAACCTAGGGTCAAATTGTAGCAATTTCTTATGAAAATACATAAGGGAAATGCAAAGGTTAGCTTAGGAACAAGTGGTAAAGATAAGCAAAAGAATGATTGAAATATGAAACCTAGGAGCATGAGGTTCAAAAACACTTCTGAGGTGAAAACCACCTAATCCAAGATTTCTCCTCCATGATCTTGCTTTTATTAATGCCTTGGAACTTCAACTATTGTAATAAAGGGTTTTGGCTTCTTTTTTTTTTTTTTTGCTCTAAGGCATTTGTTAATAAATTTAAGTATTTTAGGAAAGCTTTTGGGTCCTCAAGAGCTTGATAAGGGCTTGGAAATCAATAAAAAATCACCAGATGAAGTGATGGAACTTCAAGGGACCCTAACAACTCTTGCAACATAACATGTGCACATTTATCACCCTCTCGATATAAGGTATAAGCTAAATAGGAATAAAGGTATAACAAGGCTTGGGAAGAGAATTAAATTAGAGTATGAAGAAGGAAAGAACTAAACAAGTAGGGAGGAAAAACGGTTTGGATAACCTATAGGTGTAGGCACTGCAGGTTTTGGCTTAGTAATTGAATGAGAAATAAAATAGTAGATTAGGAAATCCTAGGCTCTATTAGAAAGCAGACCTAAAGATTAGGTATTGGTAAGAAAAATGTGTGTTGGAAAAAAAAAACTAGATAAATTAAAACAACCAATTAACCTTATCTTTTGAATCATATTACAAAGTATCAGATCTGTACATATAAAATTTAATTAAATAATAAAATTATACTTGACGTTACGTGAGAATTCATTATAGCAAAAAACTCCTTTTAGCAAGCTCACTCTTTATAACCCTAGCAAAGAAGAGAGAGAAAACTAAAACTGAAGTCTCAATGGGATAATTACAACTTTCCTAAGATATAAGTAGAGACATGCCTTGCCATAACCCTACTAGGCCAACTAACCCATCATTATTGGCCGGTGACAAGTCTCACATCACTAAAGTCCATTAATGATTTAGGTGTCATTACAAGTTCAGTAACTTAATCACATAATTAATTGACCCATAATAATAAGTTGTTATGACATTCATTTAATCCAATAACATATAATTTAATTAAACTATGGTAGTCTACATAAGAAGATTCTAATAATCTCCCACTTGGACAACATAGTTTAACAAATGAGAACTTAAATTATAATATGTGGCCACAATAATGAATGTCAACAACAACAACAATAATGATACCATTACAACCATAGGTCAAGCATAAATACCCAATAATGTAGATCATCATATCTGATAGGGATACTAATGTCATATATGTCTTAAATACTTATGTTCCAATAACCAAAACATAATGCCGAATGTGTGAGATGTTGGAAAAAATTGGATAAATTAAAATAGCCAATTTATCATATCTATTGGATCATGTTACAATGCATCAGATTTGTACATATAAATTTAATTAATAATAATAAAATTGTACCTAACATTATGTGAGAATTCATGATAGCAAAGTACTCCTTTAACAAGTTTCACTCCTTATAACTTTAGTAAAGAAAAGGAAGAGACAACTATATTTGAAGTCTCAATAGGATAACTATAGTTGTACTGGGGTATAAGTAGAGACCTACCTTACTGTAACTTTACGCGGCCAATTGACTCATCATCATTGGCCTAATGACAAGGCTCACACCACTAAAGTCTATTAATGACCTAGGTGTCATTACAAGTCTAATAATTTGATCACATAATTAATCAACCTATAATAATTAGTTGTTGTGCTATTCATTCAATCCAAAAACATATGATTTAATGAAACTATGATAGTCCACATAGAAAAATTCTAACAATTTCCCACCTAGAAAACATAGTTTAATAAATGAGAACTTGAATTACAATATATGGTCATAACAACGAATGTCAACAACAACAATAACATTGCCACCATAGGTTAAGCATAAGTACCCAATAATGTAGATCATTATATTTGGTAAGGATGCTAATGTCATACATATATTTAATATTTACATTCTAGTGATCGAAACATAATATGAAATGTGTGAGAAGCTAGACATACACATCAAAATGTGATCATCTATATATTTTTACAAAATAGTCTACACATCCGCCCAAGATGCCCAAAATGAGAATAAATCTCATATAATAATGAGACATGATTTAAATGTCTTTAATGGTATGCCATAAAACAAATGTGCACAATCAACAACATCATGTATGCATATATATGAAACATATGGAAATACCATTAACATTTCACTAATCTAAAGATAACAATGTTTTAATTAGAAACATGAAACTCCCACTAACCCTAAACATTGAAAAGCTTAGCCAAGCTCATTCTAGCCACTTGTTCATGAATAATTTTTACACCTAAGCCTTTGGTTAGTGGATCTACAAGCATATGATTTGTGACTATATATAATACTTGTGTATCTTCCCTCTTTGACAAATTGGTACTTAAAATCAAAATACTTGTATGGACAATAGTTTCATTAGTGTTTTAAGAGAAGTTCATTATGGCAGCTGTTATATACCAAAAAATGGCCTCGAGAGCTCGCGGTCCCAGCACGACAGAGACACTCAGCAAACTTCGTTTCATCCACCAAAAAGTGGCACAGTGAGGTAACCCCGGCCTTGCCTCGTCCATCATGAGGCAACAACGCAGCAGGATCATCTAGACATATCTCTCGGCGCTACCCTCGCCTGGCGAGGCAGCAACCCAGCGAGCCAACGAGGAAGCCACAAGACTCGCCTACCAAGTAACAGCACCAGGCTCGTTACAATGGTCTCCACGATACCCCCGAGCTAAGGATTCCTGCTCAGGACGCCCTAGTATCTTGCTTGGCACGACAATGCCAAGCGGCAGACGTTGCCAGGTTCAGGCCTACCGCCATCCTAGGGAGACCACCCTACAGCCTACATCCAGCAACGGCTAGTTTGTTGTCTTTTACTGTGTTTTCTTATTTATATCTTGACGTAGCACAACTATAGCTTGTAATTAATGAATGTAACTCTTCCTTCCTCTATAAATAGGTTTGTCTTGTTAGAAGAAGGAGAGGCTAAGTTCTGTAATCAGAAACTCTGTTAAAATCACTTTCCAGCACATTCATAAAATCTCCGTTGTGGACGTAAGGTCCGGTGCCACCTGAATTTGGCCAAACCATGTTAAACTCGCCGCCTCCTCATCCCTTCTTCCTCTCAGTCCACCTCCTTTTGCACTTCCGGAGCAGTATTGGTCCTTTAAACTCATCTCCGTTGACTGAAGTTTGGGTCCTCCGTTTGAACCGAATTTCACAGTCAATATTTTGGCACCGTCTGTGGGGACCATCTGCTCTCTAAAGTCTCCTTTGCAGCCCAATAATGGCTGGAGGAAGAACGACTCAGAGTTCTACCATTCCAGTTCCTCAGTAGCACACCGCTACGCCTGGAACCCAAGAGGTACAGACTCTCGATCAGTCTCGGTCGGCACTCGAAAACACAGTTAGGGAGTTGGCTGAAACTGTCAAGGTGCTCACTCAGGCACAAGAACAGAATGCACAAAGACAAGAGGAAGTTATGGCATAACTCCAGCAGCTTCGTGAGGAAGCTCATAGAGAAGCTCGCAAAGATCGTGACAACCAGCGATTGGGGGGCTCGCAACGAGCAGAAAGCTCTACCCCTCAGTGCGAAGGACAACACCCAACAATGGAAGAAGTCCTCTGCAGGCTTGAACAGCTAGAAAAGCATTCGTAGCCTCAGATCCATCAGCCTCATAATGAGGAGACCTCACCATTTTCTGTGGAGATCGAGAAGCAACCTATCTCACAGAAACTCAAAGTGCCCGCTATCCTCCTGTGTGATGGGAATAGCAACCCGAGCGATCATCTGGACGTGTTCAACACTGAAATGGACCTCTAGACAATTGATCCCCTGATGAAGTGCCACATCTTTCCCGCCACATTAATGGCAACGCCTCGGGCATGGTTCAGGCACCTCCCGGCTCGCAGCATCGGCAGTTGGGAAGAATGCCAAAGGAGATTTGTTGACCAATACCGAGCGCTGAAGAAGCAACTTGCACCTCCTTGCCACCTCGTAATAATTTTCCAGCATAAGGACGAGTCATTCAAAGACTACATGGCCCGATTCAGGCACGAGGCTAACTCCGTGGAGAATCCCTCGGAGGAAAGCATTCTGACGGCTATCTCAGCGGGACTTCGCAAAGACGACAAATTGTATAGGAGCCTCTACAAGTCCCCTGCTCGAGACCTGGCTGAATTCTATGATCGGGCATCCAAACAAATAAGATGGGAAGAAACCTTTGGAATGGAGGAATCCAGGCATAAAACGGGCCATAGGGGTCCCACCGTGAGCAAAAAGAGGGGTAGCGAGAGTCACGACAACCCCACTCCTCATCTCATGAAAAAGGCAAAATCTCAGTGATCCGAAGGCCGCTTCGAGAGCTATAGCATCCTGTAAAACACACAAGACAAAATTTTTGACGCAGAAAGGCATAATGAGGACTTTGGAAGGCCCAGGCCAATTAGGGTACCCGCCAAGTCCAAAGACCAGAGCAGATTTTGTGCTTATCACAACAAGACTAGACACACCACCTCAAAGTGCCATGCACTGAAAAATGCTATTGAAGTCCTCATCAGAAGGGGTCGACCATAGGATTATGTGGTAGGACCATCAGGGCAGCGTGCTCAACAGGCTCAGTGAGTTATCACCCAAGAGCCCGAGCCCTCCATTAGAATCATATTTTGATCCTGTAACACTTGTTTATTATCGATTGTACCAATTATGGTATTTTATATTAATACAAGTTGCCGATTGGCCAAGTATTATCCAGAAAAAAAGTTTTCACTCCGTCTTTGCAAAATCGCTATAGCAAACGGTTATCACCTCGCTACAACATTACATTGCAATATCGCTACAGCGAATGGTTCTCACCTCGCTACAGCACTACTTCATAATCTTATTTCAACAAACGATTTTCACCTTGCTACGACGAAACCAAAACAAAAACTAAAACAAAATCGAGGGTGCGATGGCTTTGAGCCTCCCTTACGGCTTCGAAAACTTAAACAAAACAAGTCATCACAACTTCCACACATTTTCCCATAGCTCTCATACGGATGACTTCCCACAGCTCTCATGTGGACGTATATTTCATGTCTCAAACAAGACTCCTTGGGTACAGCTTACATGCGACCCCTCTCTCACTCGTAACTAGCCGAGTAATCAGAAATACAAAGCACAGTCGATTGGCAAAAAGAGAAATTTCATTGATCATCAGAAATTTACATGCAGACGATGCGCAGAGCATCCGTTACAGCATTTGAGAAAAAGAAAATCTTATACAGCAGAAGGACCTCGTCCAGTGAGGCAAAATTACATCAAAAGAAGAAGTGAAGAAACGAAGGCAAGAAGCTCAAAGACCCGACACCACCATTCCGGCAAGAGCGAAAGGCCAGTCACCAAGCTCACGCCTGCAGGAAGGACATCAACTCCTAGTTCCTCCTGCTTATTCCCTCCAGCGCATCCCCCTAAGCCAGGCCAAGAGCAAATTCAAAAGTCATAGTCACTTGGCCAGGGTGCTGCACCACAGGCAACAGCCAGAGAAGGTGGCCCGAAGTCAGCACAAGGTCCCCCAGGAGCCCATCTAGTAGATCCTATGACGGAGCCATGTGCAACGGGCTATCCATGTCTCCTGGCACTCTACAACAGGCCATCCATGTCCCAGCAAGCTTCGTCAAAAGCCAAGACATCAGAACACAGGGGGCTTTTTAGTCTCCTTCATTGAGTTTCACTAGGATGAAAGAGAGAATGCCCAAAGCTATAAATAGATCCGCTCGGCCCTTTAAAGAATCCAGAAGGTATCTGACCTAATCTTCATCCAACGGCCTGAAATGAACAGCAATGCCATGTCAACGGCCAAAAATGACAAACAGAAGAAAGCATAGCCTAAGCTAGAATGGAGTGACATCTGATGTGACATTTCGATCAAAGGAGGATACTGACTGAAGATACGAATCCAGCCTCGAGAACTTACAACTCCCGATTCGTAAAGCAAACCGAGAGTTGGGGGCTTATGTTATATACCAAAAAATGGCCTCGAGAGCTCGCGATCCCAGCACGACAAAGACACTTAGCAAACTTTGTTTCACCCACCAGAAAATGGCATAGCAAGGTAACCCCGATCTCGCCTCGTCCATCATGAGGCAACAGCGCAACAGGATCATCCAGACATATCTCTCGGCATTACCTTCGCCTGGCAAGGCAGCGACCCAGCGAGCTAACGAGGAAGCCACAAGACTCGCCTACCAAGTAACAGTACCAAGCTCGCTACAGTGGTCTCCACGATACCTCCGAGCTAAGGATTCCCGCTCAGGATGCCCTAGTATCTTGCTTGGCACGACAGCATCAAGCGGCAGATGCCGCCAGGTTCAGGCCTACTGCCGTCCTAGAGAGACCACCTTGCAGCCTACATCCAGCAACAGCTAGTTTGTAGTCTTTTACTATCTTTTCTCATTTATATCTTAATGTAACACAACTGTAGCTTGTAATTAATGAATGTAACTCCTCCTTCCTCTATAAATGGGTTTGCCTTGCTAGAAGAGGGAGAGGCTAAGTTTTGTAAGTAGAAACTCTGCTAAAATCACTTTCCAGCACATTAATAAAATCTCCGCCATGGACGTAGGGTCCGGTGCCACCCAGATTTGGCCGAACCACATTAAACCCGCCGCCTCCTCATCCCTTCTTCCTCTTGGTCCACCTCCTTCTACACTTCCGGAGCAGCATTGGTTCTCTGAACTCATCTCCATTGACTGAAGTTTGGGTCCTTCGTTCGAACTGAATTTCACAGTCAACAGCAGCACTGTCACAATATATGGTTAAAGTCCTAGACATGCTCTCTAGACTTTGAATCCAGATTATATATTCCTTAACCAAATAGCCTCACAAATGGCTTCACAATATGTGACACATTCTACCTCCATAGTACAGGTTGTTGCAATTGACTACTTGATAGTTTCCATGATACAGCTCCTTCTATTATCATAAAGATATTTTCAAATATCAACATCATGTCATCTGGATAGTTCACAAAATCAAAATAAAAGTAGCCTACAACAATCAAATCACCAGATCTACTATAGGTCAGCACAAAGGTTCTTTGTACCTTATAGGTACTTTATAACTTTCTTCATAACAGTTCAATATTTTTTACTAAAATTACTTAAGTATCTCCCAAGTATACTAAACCAATAACGATATCATGATTTGTACATACTTGAGCATACAACATGCTATTAATAATAGAAGCATACGAGACCTACTTTAATCTTTACATTATTTTGAGGATATTAGACTTTAGAAAGAATTTCACCCCTCTAAAAGGGCATAATAGTTGGAAAGCACATAAAACACATTAAATCTTTTGAGCACATTTTCAATATATAATCTTTGAGACAAGCAAATAAGACCCTAGGATCTATCATGATGGATCCATTTGCCCCATATGAAAGAGGCATCATTAAGATCCTCCAAATATAAAATATATAGATTTTATATGTTTTTTCTCAATCATAAGGTTCATAACATTGTTCTTAAGGAAAATATCATCAACATAAAACTAGAATCACAAATATGCTTGTACCTAACATAAAATAGACACAATATGCATTATTCTCCTTGAACCTAAGAGAAATAATAATATCAATAACATTGAGATACCATTGTTTAAAAGTTTTATTCAAATTATATATATGAATCTTTTAAATTTACACACTAAGTGTTCTTTACTCTTCTCTTGAAAATTATCTGGTTAGTTTACATAAATAATTTTCGATTGATCACCATTCAAGAAGGCTATCATGCATCTAGTGAAACTCCATGTCAAAGTGAGTCACCAATGCCATAATAACTTGAAAATGAGTCTTTAATTAAGATAGATAAAAAAATATTCTACAATCAAAACCTTCTTTTTAAATATGGCCTTTTGTCACCAATATAGCCTTATACCTTTCAATCATCCTTTAAGTATCCTTTAGTCTTAAAGACCCTTCTACATCCAATAGACTTGCAACCAACACATAACTCTATATGATCTCACACATCGTCATGGATCATTAAAACAATCCAAAATTTACAGCATCCATCCATTCTAAAGAATTAGTGCTTGAAACAGCTACTTGAAAACTAGTGAGATCAATTTCATCATTAACACCAAACTCATGCTCTTGTAGATATACCATATAGTCATTAATAGTTCCTAGTCTATGGGTCATTGGGATTTCCTTAAAGGTATTTCATTTGCAAAACTTAGTTCTTTTCTACTATTAGAGGAGCATTAAACTCTACAACTTCCACAATCGGTTTTATCATATGTTGCATTGGATCAATTCAGTTTGTTTTAACCAATGATGGTTCTAGTGCAATGACAACTTGTACCTCTCTAAGAAAGATATTACATGGTCTTTCACTTGCAACATCCAACCAATAAATAAAACAAGGTCTTTCAATAACCCTAGTGGTGTGGATCAGATAATAAAATTTACTACTTTTGTAGTCATTATAACATCTAACAAAGTGACCATCAATAATCTTCGAATCAAGTTACTTAATAAATAGATCATATGGATTCACTTTAGCCTTGCAACCCTAAACATGGAAATGCCTAAGACTAGGCTTTTCCCATACAACATATCATATGGGGTTATTTTATTCAAAATATACTATATGGTCTTCAAAAGCATCACCCTATACCAAGTCTAATAAAATTTAATGCACCAATGCATTTGATCAAGTCTATAAGCATGTTATTCTACCTTTTTATGATCTAATCCCGTTCAGATGTTCCAGACATAAGGTTGTTGGCCTAAAAAATTCACAATCTTGGAAATATCTTACTAAAGAATCAAAATTTACATTGGTTTATTATATTTCCATAACACTCACCACATTTATCATAATTAACACACTTGATTTTGTTATCATTTTTTTAGTTCAATTTCAACTTTAGAATTTCCCAAAAGAATTTAAGGATTTCAACTTTTTACTGGATATTTCTACCTAACAAAAAATTGATCAATCACTAATGAAGAAGAAATATTAATATCCATCCATAGTGCTCAACATAATTAGTCTACTTAAATTATTATGAATTAACTCCAGTTTGGTCCACTAACTCTAACAAGTAGTACCTCTCTTGATGCAATCAATACATATAATAAAAAAGGATAAGTCTAAGTCATAAAGAATCTTTTCTTTTATCAATCATTCCATCCTTCTATGGATATATCACCTAGACACTTTTTCCATAACATTGAAGATCCCACATTAATTATAACCCTTTTGTATCCAACTACAGTATTTAACTGACTAACTTTCTAATTTTTGAATGACAACTACTCCTACATATTCATCTTGCACTTTTCCACTATTTCCAATCCGACTATCAGCCTTTATCATTTAGCTTCCTCTTATTTCTTAAAGCTAAATTTGTAATGCAAATGATTGCTCCTCCATCTAACCATCAATTATCTGATGAAACATCTCACTAGAGCTAGTAGAACATCTTCATTTATTGCAATACACACCTAAATTAGCTTTCTTGCTTCTCAAAATGAGGTTCCTTTAGGTGTGATTTATTTCCATGCTCAACACTCAACTTGTGTGAAACAAAGTGAGCACAAAGATCCCTTAGTTCTTCACATCATCTTTTACTTGACTAACTATAGAAGTCATTTTACTAAAACTCTACTCACCATTTTTGGTGTGATATAATGTCTTAAGAACATCAATTTGATCCGAAAGAGACTTTAAAACATGCTAAATCAAATGACTATTTTCTATATCCACTTTCATACCCATAAGTGATCATAATTGTATACTGGCTCCATGACATACTCACTAATTCTACTAACACCATCCTAAATAGTTTCATCTAGCAATGAGAGGTAAGATCCTTTTCAATCTTATCAAACTTTACAAACTTATCAGCTACAAAATCCATAATCACTTTGGCATTTGGAGAGTTAGCAATGCCTTTCATGATGGTCTTGTCCTTAGTGTACATCATAACCTTCAAGTACACTAGCAAAGTGTGTCCATTTTCCACAAAAAGCCCTTATGCAGCAGTAAAGTCATCATATATCTTTGGCTCTCCTTCTCTTCATGCCAAATATGAAATTTGGTGATCGCTAGATATGATATCAGCAATTTAGCCCAAATATCTTCCACTCAGCCTAGTCCTCATAATTGGTCCCACTTATCGTCTTCACGGTAATCAATTGCATAGGTAACAAAAGATTGAAGAAATAACCATTTATAAAATTTATCTTAGATTTCCAAAATTGTATGAACCATATAATCATGCTATAATATTTCCTCACTAACTATGTAATTCCAAACAGTATTACATTATGAAACTCAACATTGATAGGGCATTTAAGGCTTCATAATATAACACAAAGATTGAATACTACATTCCTGAAATCACACACTGAAAAGGTATTTTAAATTTAAAGAACATAATAAGCAATCCTAACACTCATATTATCACCAATAAGCTATGTTATTAATATTACACTAACAGGGCATATATATTACTAACATAATACTCTCCTAGATATAGTTCTAAAATTTAATTTTAGCAAAATTTTATGCAACTGGTCCCACAATAGGTAAGTACACAATTGCACAAAATTTCATGATATAACATGAACAAAATTGATTCTTACATAATTTTACAAATTACACACAATAATCGAGAAAATATTTAAATATGTAAAAAGTATCAAATCAATCCACAAAAATTATATATAGTAGTATAATATATAACAATCATATAGTAAATTTTTCATATCCAAGAAACATGAAATTAATACTCAAATAAACAAGAAACTAATTACATAAAATATTTTTATTTCCAAAATTTTTTAGAAAATTAAGTATATTACTCCAACATGTAGCAAACACATAATAAAATTTTCAAGCCTAAATAACAATACATAATTACTCAAATAAATTTGGACAAAAAAAATAAAATATTTTTATTTTCAAAGATATGAAAAAATTACCATAAATAGAGCTTAGAAAGTGGAGTACAATGGTATAATTTTTATTATCATCTACCACCTTTATAATGGCATGTGACCTTACACACCACTGGCTTGAGTAGCCAACTATATAATCAAATCCAATCAGGTTTGCAAACTCCTTCAATTTAGCCTTTGTTTTTTACAATATTCTTGCATGGGTATCTTTACCTATATCATTTTTCATCAATTTCATAAAATTGGCACTTGTTTGTACAGTTGAAAAAACTAAAACTAATTAAAGTTTTTGAAAAAAAAATTTTACATGAATTTGAAAATTAATGCTATAACAATTTGGGTTCTCCAAAATTGATTAAGGACTTTTTTCCACCTCATCATTCTAGCAATCAAACATCAATCAATTTGAACAAATACCTTATAATTGAAAAAAAATTTGAAAAAGAAACTTTCTACCCAAATAGATATATTAAATTAAAAAAATTCATCTTTTCAATAGTATTTATTCAAATTGATTCTTAAATCTCTCGAATTTATGAATTAAATTTTCTAGAAAAAATTCAAGTTACATTGATTCATGATTTCAACTCAAAAAAGTTTACAAAAAAATGTAAACAATTTAGAAATACATTAACCCAAAATATAAATAAATTTCACATTCTCATATTCATAATAATTTTACATCACAAATTATGGATTATATAAAATCTAAAAAAAAATAAATCTGCACAAATTGAAGCCTTTGTAACATGAAAGGAAAATTTTGACTTTAATACCAATTATTGGAAAAAAATTGGATAAATTAAAATAGTCAATTCATCAGATCTATTGAATATATTACAATGCATCATATTTCTACAGATTAAATTTAATTAATAATAATAAAATCATGCTTAACATTATATGAGAATTCATAATAGCAAAGTATTCCTTTTGTACGTTCACCCTTATAACTCTAGCAAAGAAAAGGGAGAGAAAAGTAAATCTAATGTCTCAATGGAGCAACAATAGCTCTATTAGAATATGAGTAGAGACCTACCTTGCTGTAACCCTACTGAGCTAAATGATTATCATCATTGGCCCAATGACAATGTTCATATCACTAAATTCCATCTTAGGTGTCATTATAGGTCCAATAATTTGATTAGATAATTAATTAAACCATAAAATTAGTTATGACATTCATTCAATTCAAAAACATATAATTTAATTAAACTATGGTAGTCTACATAGGAAAATTCCAACATAAGAAACCAAACATACATATTAAAATGCGATCATATGTACATCTTTATGAAATGGTTCATGCATCCACCCAAGATGCCCAAAATGAGAAAAAATCTCAACATGATAATGAGACAGGGTATAAATGTCTTCATAGATATGTTATAGAATAAATGTACACATTTAGCAATAACATATAAATAAAACATATAGCAATATTATTAATGCTACATAAATCTCAAGATAATAATAAATTCAATGTTCTCAACAAAATATAGAATGAAAAACTCCCACTAACCCAAAATATCATAAAACTTAGCTAATCCCAAATTTGTAGCAAGATCACATACATTTGCATGCTAAGCCTTTGATTAGTGGAACCACGAGCATACAATCCATGAAAACATGCTTAATGCAAGTTTGATGCTCGTGTATCTTCTCTATCACAAATTCATACTTCATATCAAAGTGCTTTGTACGAGCATTACTTCTATTATTTTAAGAGAAGCATACAGTAATAGCGTTGTCACAATATATGGTTAAGGGCCTTAAAATGCTCTCAACAATATTAAAACTAGATGTGAATTCCCTTAATCATACAGCTTCACAAGTAGCTTTATAACACATGACGTACATTGCTTCCATAATAGAGGTTGCTACAATTGGTTGATTAACATTTTTTCATGATACAACTCCTCTTACCATTATAAACACATATGCAGATGTCGATTTCTTGTCATTTGGACAACTAGCAAAATCAGAGTCTAAGCCGCCTGTGACAATAAGATCATCAAATCTCCTGTAGGTCAGCATGTAGTTCCTTGTACCTTATAGGTATCTCATAACTTTCTTTGCAATAGTCCAATGTCTCTAGCTAGGATCACTCAGGTATATCCCTAGTACACCAACCGCAAATGCTATATTAGGTCATGTACATACCTGAACATACATCAAACTACTTACAATGGAAGAATATAAGACCATCTTCATTCTAATTTCTCATCATTCTTTTGAGGGCACTAGGCTTTGGAAAGAAACTCACACTTTTGAATAGGTGTAGAATAATGAGAGTATGCATTCATATTGAACCTTTTGAGCACTTTCTTAATATATGATCTCTGAGACAAGCTAAGAAAATCCCGATATCTTTCACGATAAATTTGTATACCAAGTGTAAAGGAGGCATCACTAAGATCCTTCATCTCAAAATATTGTGACAATGTTTGCTTTGTCTCATTCAACAGGCTCATGTCATTACTAGAAAGGAAAATTTCATCAACATATAACACGAGGATCACATAACTTCCTGCACTCATTAAGGAGTAGATACTTTGATCCATTGTATTCTCCTTGAAACCAAGAAAAGTCATTATGTCATTAAATTTGAGATGCCATTGTCTAGATGCTTGTTTTAAGCCGTATATGGACTTTTTCAACTTGCACACTTAGTGCTCTTTACCCTTCTCTTGGAAACCATATGGTTGTTTGATATAAACAATTTCTAACATATCACCATTCAAAAAGGTTGTTTTGACATCCATTTGATAGAGCTATAGATCAAAATGAGCCACTAGTACCATAACAACTTGAAACAAGTCCTTGGTTGAAATTGGCAAAAAGGTTTCTTTATTGTCTTTACCTTCCCTTTGGGTATAGCCTTTTGCTACTAATCTGGCTTTATAACTCTCAATTTTACCTTGAGCATCCCAGTTTGCCTTGAAAACTCATTTGCTTCCAACCTGTTCGTAACCAACAGGCAATTCCACTAGATCCCATACATCATTCTTGTACATTAAAGTCAATTCATCTTCCATAGCATTCATCCACTCCAAAGGGTTCACACTAAAAATTGCTTCTGAAAAGTTCATGGGATCTGAATCATCATTGACTTTGAACTCATGCTCCTACAAATATATTATGTAATCACTTGAAATTGCCTGTCAACATACCCTTTGAGATCTCCTTAAAAGAACCTCTTTAGTTACAACAATTACTTCTCTATACTCTATCACTAGTTACTCTGGATTATCTTGTGGAACTATTTGAAATGTTTCAATTGATGGAGTCATTAGTGGGATAACACTCTACTTTATAGTCACTGGTGGGACAACATTCTATTCTTCTCTAACAAAAAGTAACACGAGATGCTGCACTCCCATTTTTCAACTCATTCTCAAAACAAATGGCATGATCTGACTCAATAACCTTTATAAAATGAGTTGGACAATAAAACTTGCTACCTCTAGAACTACTACATTAGCCAATAAAGTATCCACTTATGGTCTTTGAATCAAGTTTCTTAGTGAATAGACTTTATGGCCTTCCCTTAGCTTTGTTGCCTTGAATATAAAAATACCTCAAACTAGGCTTTGTCCCATACATTAGCTCATATGGAGTTTTAAGCATAAATTTGCTAGGAACTTGATGAAAGACATAGGTAGCATTCTTTAAAGCATCTTCACATAAAAGCTCTAGCAAAGAAGAATGGGCTAACATACACCTTGCCATATCCATGAGTGTTTAGTTTCTTCATTTTGCAATACCATTATGCTTTAGAGTATCAGGCATGGTGTAACTGGCTTTGCTTCTACATTCCTGTAGATATTTAGCAAAAGGACTAGGATTTTTACTTGTCTCATCATATCTAATATTATACTCACCACCTCTATCAAAAGTAATACATTTAATCCACTTACCCAGCTTGACTTCAATTGCAACCTTGAATTTCTTAAAAGCATCTAATGACCCAGACTTGTTTGCGAGAAGTTCTACCCATCTGAATCTCGAATGGTTATCAATAAAAGTGATGAAATATTTGTATTCACCCATAGCACAAGGTAAAATGGGTCCACTAACATTAAAGTGTGGATCAATTCCAAAACTTCTTATTTTTTGATTTTTTTTCCCTTTTCTAACTCTAGTAAGGAATTTTCCTTTTATGCAATCAATACAGGTGTTGAAATTTGAGAAATCTAGATCATTCAAAACTCATTCCTTTACCAATCTCTCCATCATTTCTCAAGATATATGGCTCAAATGCCTATGTCAAAGCATTGAGGATTTCTCATCTATTCTATCATGTTTTCCTTTTAACTATAGAGTTCACATCATTTCCAACAAAAGGATCCAATTCAAGTTTATATAGCCCATCAAACAAAGAACCTTGACTAACAACAGTAGACCTATAGTATAAGGTAACTTTCTCTTTTCCAAATGAACAAGAATAACTGTATTTGTCTTAGGCAACTACTGAAACTAAGTTTCTTCTCATGGAAGGCACACCAATTATGTCTTTTAATTTTAGAATATGCCTAGAAGATAAAGTTAAAGTAGCTACTCCTATGTGATCCACTTTAACCTTGTCACCATTAGCTAACCTGACCACCAATTCCCCATCATTTGGTTTCCTTCTATTTTTGAGCACCTGTAAAGAATTTGTAACATGGATTCTTGTACCAGTATCCAACCACCATGTATTGGATGGTACTTCGACTATATTTGATTTAAAATAAGCTAAAAAGCTAATAAGCTACTCTCATCTAAGTTTGTGAATTTCTCACAAATAGAGTCGAGGAAAACCTTGGCATTTTTAGTATTAGGAATACTCAGCTTGATGATCTTGTCCATGGCGTGTTTCATAACCATCAGACATACTTCATTCAAATGTGTCCATCTTTTATGTTAAGCCTTTTGAGTAGTAGTAGACTCACCATCAATCACAGGCTCTTCCTTTCTTAAAGCTAAATCAAAATTGGTAATCACCATATACAATTTCAGAGATTCAACCCAGTTCTCATAGTTGGTCTCATTCAAAGTTTTCACAGAGGTCAATTGCATAGGAAATAAGGTTAAGAAAAAATGATTTATGAAATTAATCATAAATACTAATAATGCATGTATAATGTAAATCATGCTATATTTTCCTCTCAAAATACTAAATATGCAATTATAAACAGTATTATATCATGAAATCTAACACCGATAGGCCATTTAAAGCTCCATAACATAATACAAGAATTGAACATTACGTTTCTAAAATCTAACACTGATAGGGTATTTACAATTCTAAGAACATAATATACAACTTTGATATCATTATTACTAACAAACCATGTTAATGATATTACACTAATAGGCTATACATATTATTAATATAGCACTTTTCTAGATACAACAAAAATGTTATTTCAGTAAAATTTTATGCAACTTCTCCTAAATAGGTGTGTACACAATTGCACAAATTTTCATGGTATGCTATGAGCAAAATTTTGATTCTTACATAATTTTACAAATTGCACACAATAATCCAGAAAATATTCAAATGTACAAATGGCATCAAATCAGTCCACAAAAATTATACATAATAGTATAATATGTAAGAATCATACAATAAATTTTCATGTACAAATAACATGAGTAATATGATTTCTACATAATACTAATTCTATGCATACTAACATGAAAAATTCAAATAATAAAAAGATAGTTGCCAAAAATTCTGAAAAAAAAAATCTAAAAAGTAGGACAATATGCATAAATCACATGGTAAAATTTTTAGATCCAAATAATATTAAATTAGCAATCAAATAAGTTGGGCAAAAATTATTAAAATAAATTTATTTCCAAAAAGATCTAAAAAAATATGCATTTAAACCACCTTGGGGAATAGAGACCAACAATGTGATTAGAATCATTGTCGGCCATCGTCTTAATAGCACATGGAGCCTACACACCGAGCATGCATGTGGGCAAGGCACTAGCATGCCTCAGCTTTATCTTTTTCATTCGATTGCATTGCGATTAAGGTCTTCTACACCCATTTCAAACTCGACTGACAACCCAGTTCAATTTGCTAAATTCAATCACGATTTTGCAAAATTATTGCATAGGTCTCATTGTTTATATCATTCTCGATCAAAACTCTCCATCAACTCAAAAAATTGCACTTATTTATGCAATTGGAAAAACTAAAACTACTTCAAGTTTCTGGAAAAAATTTCTTTCAAGATTTTGAAATTGATGCTATAATAGTTCAGGTTTTAAAAAATTAATTGATGGCTTTTGTCTATCTCATTATTTTATCAATTAAATATAAAGCAATTTGAATAAATATCTTATAATTGAACCGAATTTTGAAAAAGAAACTTTTTGCTCAAATGGGTATATGAAATTTCAAAAATTTATCCTTTCAACAGTATTTATTCAAATCGATTTGTGCCTTTTACATATTACATACTTTTGAGATGTAATCATAAATTAATTTAAAAAATTATTTTACATATTTTGAATTTATAAATTGAATTTTTCAGAAAAATTCAAGTTACATCAAATTCATGATTTCATCTCAAGAAGATTTACAAAAAAAATAAAATTGTAACTAATTTAGAAATACTTTGAGCCAAAAATAATAAACAAATCTCATTTTCTCATATCCATAATAATTATACATCACAAATTATGGATTACATAAAATCTCAAAAAATAAATCTGTACAAATTTGAGTCTAGTAACATGAAAGAAGAAATTTAGCTTTGATGCCACTTGCTAAAAAAATTAGATAAATTAAAACAATCAATTGACCCGATCTTTTGAATTATGTTACAAAGTATCATATTTGCACATATAAAATTTAATTGAATAATAATAAAATTGCACTTGGTATTATGTGATAATCCATTATAACATAAAAACTCCTTTAGTAGGATTGATAACACAATATTTGGCACATCTATCTATCCTCATACTTAGCATTTTAAGGTCTTGAATTGCATGTTTCCAGCTGTGTTAGAGTGTTTTCATGATTCCATGTCAATTGGCT
>JANHAO010004165.1:0-24740 GCA_026873985.1 Saraca asoca
ATAGACAAAAACTACAAGTTAATGACTAATTAAGGGTTAAAATCAGGTATTTTTATAGGTACATTTTCTACTTATCACCTTGCTGGGACATCATGCAGCGAGGTGTAGCTCGCTAGGGAGGAGCTCACTGACGTGCTCCTAATTGTCAAATGATCTTCATTCGAGGACCCAGAGTCCGCTGCCTCACCTTTGGGCTATTTTCCATAACACGAAGCTTTCTGAAGGCTTCTCGCTGAGACGCGGGGACTGGCCTTCGTTTCCTTGGGAACTCGTCCTTGCGAGGCCAATTTTAGTATACAACATAGAGTAAAGGAACAATTTTAGTGAGCAAAGTGACATGAGGAGAGTTGACCTAATCAGACCTCCTCCCTTAGCTAGGTCAAGGGGTGTTACTGCTCTGACGTCTGCTCAAGTTGATCTTCCTTTCTCCTCAGTGGCTGTGGAGGGGACTGTGTTGGCATCGATCCCTGTTTCATAGTTAGGACCGACTGGGATTGAAAGGGTGCCACCAAGGTCTCCTGATCATGCAGAGCCCTTAGTTGAGCCTTTTCCTAAGAAACAGAGGACTATCAAAGGGGAAGAGATTACTATCAACCCGAAAGAGTCCAAGGACACACTGAGGAATGTGTCTAAAGGCCTGGGTCTAAAGACAATGGTGTTCTATGATGTTCTTCATAATAATGTGGACTGGATCCTGGGGATCTATACGAAGCCATTGGAGAATGAAGAGATACATGGTAGCACTTTGTTGAGCATACTAGCTCACTATTGTCTGTTGGTTAGTATCATTTTCTTATTCCTTAGTGGATGATCTAATCCCATTTGATCTTTTTAGGGGGCATTGGAGACAATGAAATTTAATGACGAGGTCCTACTTTGGGAAGAGGAGCGAAGCAAGCTGTAACATGATCTGGCCACTGTGACCAAGGAGGCAGTAGAGTTAAGAAAGAAGCTAGAGCATACCGAAGCTCATCTATAGAATGTTGATGCTATAAGGAGAAAGGCTGAAGAGACCTTGGCTCATGAAATGACTAGCTTAATTTTAGGACTCCGCCAAGCCAATAATGAGCTAAGGCAGAGGAAAGAGGAGATGGCAGTTTTGGTGAGAGGAGCTGAAGTCCTCGAGAAGAAGACAGAAGCTACTTAGGAAAAGGCAGCTCATGCAGAGGACAAGGCAATCGAGTTGAAGAGGAAGTCAAGCAAGCTACTAAGAGGGTTGCTCATGATGAGGAGGAGATCACTAGGGTCAAAGGGGAGACGTTAGCCATAGTTGCTTAGGTCGAATCGGCTATAATTTTTGACACCACCGATAGCTTTATGTACACCTTATGGTAGAAGCATTTAGATTTCAATTTCTCATTCTTTGATGGAGAGATCAAAAAGATCATTCAAGGCTTTATTAGGGATACAAAGGCAACCTTGGCCCCAGTTGCTGAAACCATTGGCAATCTCCCTATTCGAGATAATGACCAGGTCGAGAGCAGCTCGCTAATGCAAGAAGCAACCATAGTATGACCTAAAGAACGAGTGACAAAAAATCCGCCTGCACCTATTATGGACTCTTCAACTCCTCAGGACCCATCCGATCCTCTAACCTCTTCTTAGATAATGCCTCTATATTTTGCTTCATGCCCCGTATTCTCGAACTTTTTCTTGATGCCAATTGTAATTAAGATCTTCTATTATCCTGTGTGAATTATTACTTCAACGTAAATTTCTTTTTAGTTGCTTCGATTATCCTTTTGGATTTTTGCTTAACCTTATACTCGAATACCTTGCTAGCAATTCATGACTTTGTGCTAAATGTTAAATTAACTAGTGGCTCTCTATCTTTTTAAGATAATGTTTTGAGCTACTTATCTGAATACTCGATATGTGAGTTGAATAATTCTAAGTGGGTCATGTTGCCCATGTAAATTGTAGTAGATAGGCATAGACTTTATAGTTCCCCGGGAAAGTTAGTTAGGCTGTTATCCTAAGATATAGTTTCTTTATCGAGCATAAGTATAGTTAACTTTGAAGGAATGCATTGGAGAACTCTCTAAACTTAAAATCATCATAGGAATTTTTGGATCTTTTTATTTGAAAATTTAAAGAATGTTATAGATTTTCAAGGCTAAGCTTTGCCTTTATAGGAAATATGGCCAAAGATGCACAGCATTCCGTGCTCGAGAGAGTTCAGCCTCATTTATATTACCCAAGTGGTATGACCCATTGCCCAAATTCTTCTTTACTATAAATGGTCCTTCCCAGTTTGGACCAAAGGTCCCTTCACTAGGTTTGCGAGCTCTAGGCAAGATAAGTCACAACATAAGATCACCTACTATATAATTTCGAGCTCATACTTTTCTATTATAATACCTTGCAACCCACTCTTGGTAAGCTACAATCCTGAGGCAAGCCATGTCCTTTACTTCTTTAAGGAGAATGAGGTTAGTGACGAGCAATTGATGATTTTCCTCCAGATTGAAAGTAGCTTTTCGATGTGATGTTACTTCAAATTCTACTGGTATCATTTCTTCAGACCCATAGATCAAAGAGAAAGGGGTTTCTCCTATAGTGGAGCGAGCTGTGGTTCTATAGGCCCAGAGCACCTTAGGTAGCTCGTCTATCCATGCTCCATTTCTAGCCTCCAGTTTCATTTTCAAGATCTGCTTGATGATCTTGTTCACAGCTTCGACATGCCCATTAGTCTGAAGATGATTTACTATCAGGAAGCTTTTTTCAATTTTGAGGTTGCTACAGCAGAAATTGATGAACTGCTCATAGGTAAACTGAGTCCCGTTGTTTGTTATGATTTGTTTGGGCATCCCGAATCAGCAAATGATATTATTCCATACAAATTTTTTTATCTTGGAAGAAGAGATCATAGTTAATTCCTTTGCTTCCATCTACTTTATAAAATAGTCAACGGCTATTACTACGTGCTTGCAATTTCCCCGACCTATAGGGAGAGGCCCAATCAAATCTATATCCCAAATCATGAAGGGCTAAGGGCTAACCATTTGTTGAAGGCAGGTAGGAAAAGAGAGGGGATCTTGGCAAACTTTTGACATTTATCACACTGTCTAACCAGGTTGATTGCGTCCTTTTTCATAGTTAGCCAGAAGAAGCCTTGCTAGGTGCTTTCTGAGCCAAAGATAGCCCCCAGTGTGGTTTCCATAATGTCTAGTATGAATTTCTTCTAGGACAGCATTACAATCAAGGCCATTGATGTATCTAAGGAGTAGGGTTGTAAAGCCCCCTTTGTAAAGCATGTTTTGATAATACAGTATCGAGTAGCTCGAGCTTGTATACAGTGGGCTACTAATTTATCATCTGGTAGCTCACTATCTCGTAAATATTTCAAGATGAGTTTCATCTACCAGCCCTGGGCCATAATGGTAGTCATTAGGACGTCCTTTTGTTCAATACTTGGTAATAGGAGAACTTTCATTGAGATTGCTCCTGGAAAGTCTGTGTCCTTAGTTGCAGCCAAACAAGCTAACGCATCCACATGTGCATTCTGAGCTCGAGGGATCTGGTTGATCTCATACCTCTGGAAGTTACTGAGTAATTCTTGAACTTTTTGGAGGTGGGCAGCCATCCTTGAGCCCTTTGCTTGATACTTGCCCTTTATGTGACACATAATGAGTTGAGAGTTACTGAATATTCTCACATTTTTAGCTCATACTTCCTTAGCTAAATAAAGTCTTATGAGCAACGCTTCATATTCTACCTCATTATTCATGACCTGGAATTTAAATCGAAATGTGAAGAGGATTTTATGTCCCTGTGGGCTTATTAATAGTATTCCTGCCCCCGCTTTTTACTCGCAAGAGGATCCGTCTACATATAGCCCCTATTATGGGCCTTCTGGATTTTCTGCCTTCTTCCCTACTAGTCCGATAAACTTTATTATAAAGTCTGCTAAGGCTTGCCCTTTGATTGTTGACCTCAGTTTGTATTGGATGTCGAACTAGGCTAGCTCTATGGCCCACTTAAGCAAATGACCTGAGGCATCAGTCTTTTGCAGAGTTTACCTTAACAGGTACTAAGTGAGCACCTTGATGGTATACGTCTAGAAGTAAGACCATAATTTCCTATAAGCAACCATGAGATAGTAAGCGAGCTTCTCCATAGGTGTGTAATTCTCCTATGTTCAATAGCCTTTTGCTCATATAATAGATCGAGAGCTGGGCTCCATTTTCTTCTTGGACATAAGCTGCGCTTATGGCATGTTAGGATAATCCTAGGTAGAGAATAAGTTTTTCACCTTCCTACGGCTTTAATAGTAACAAAGCTTGGCTCATATATTCTTTTAGGTGCCAGAATGTAGCCTTGCATTCCTCAGTCCATTTAAACCACTTAGCCTTTCTCAAAACATTAAAAAATGGTAGACATCTATCTGTTTCTTTATAAATGAATCTATTAAGTGCTGCGACCCGATCAGTTAAACTTTGTACATCCTTGACCTCGGTTAGGGACTTTATATCAATAAATGCTTTGATTTTTTCTAGGTTTGCCTTGATTCCTCTATTACTAACCAAAAACCTAAGAAACTTTCCTGAGGTCACCCCAAATGCGCACTTATGCAGATTCAGTTTCAACTAATATTTTCTCAAAATCTTGAACATTTCATCTAGATCCCTTACATATTTCATGACCTACTTGGACTTCACGAGCATATCATCCATGTAGACCTCTATAGTCTTCCCAATTTGTTCCTGAAACATCATATTGACTAACTATTGATATGTTGCTCTTGCATTCTTCAGCCCGAAGAGCATCACCTTATAGTAATAAAGTCCATGATCTGTGATGAATAAGGTGTGCTCTTCGTCTTGGGGCTTCATGGGTATTTGGTTGTATCCCAAATAAGCATCCATGAAGCTAAGGAACTGGTGTCTGGCTGTTATGTCAATGAGTTGGTCAGTTCTAGGTAAGGGAAGCTATCCTTTGGATGGGCTTTGTTGAGGTCAGTGAAGTCTATACACATTCTCCACTTCCTATTTTTCTTCTTTATTAGAATAAGATTAGCTACCCCAGTCAGATAGTAGGCCTCTCAAATAAGCTTGTTTGCCAAAAGCCTATCTACTTCTTCTTTGAAAGCAATGGATCGTTCAGTAGTTAACAGCCTCCTTTTCTGATAAACTGATTTATGGAGGGGATCTATGTTCAGCTTATGCGACATAATCTTGGGATTAATCCCCATCACATCCTTGTGATTACACATAAAAATGCCCAGGTTTTCTTTGAGAAAATCAGCTAACTAAACTTTTACATTAGGGGTAAAGTCTTCCTGAGCCTGAGGCACCTCTCACTATCTGCCTTACTGGCCTGCACTTTCTTGAGCTCTTTTATGGGCCTGGTTTCCTTATCTACATCTAGGCCATGGGGTTCGAGGTCATGACTAACTCCTATCATGCTTAGAGCTCGAGGTTCCCTACTAGAAACTATGTCAACTCTCTTATCTTTTTCCCCAATCTTGACTGCATCCTCATAGCATTGTTGGGTAGTATATTGTTCACCTCGTATGCACCTGACTCCATTGAGGGTTAGAAACTAAACCATCAACATTCTGGTTGACATGAGCATGTCTAAGTCATTCATTACTGGTCGCCCCAACATAATATTATATGCCGAGGGCTAATCAATGATCAAAAAGTTAACTAGGACAAAGGCTTGACAATCTCTATTCCTCAAAGTGATGGGGAGTCTAACTTGTCCTACTGGAAAGATTAAGTCTCTTGTGAAGCCAAAGAGGGCCTCAGGCGAAGGCTTCAAGTGGCTTTCATTTAGTCTCATTTGTTCAAAGCACTTTTTGTACATAACATTGATCAAGCTGGCGATGTCCAGCATGATCCTCCGTACTTCGATATTGCTAATCTTGGCCCGTATGACAAGGGTGTCATCATAGGGTAATTGGATTCCCCATGCATCATTATCGACAATGGTGATGCACTCGAAGACGGTCCTAGCTCTTTTCATGGGCCTTTCTAGTTCACTTTCCACGGACAAGATGTAGCTCACACTTCATACATAATGCTCGTGTGATCTTGCGAGGTGCCTATAATATGCAGCCCATCATGGATAGTATAGATAGTTCTAACCATGGTCGTTTATCCTTGTTCAACTGGCTAGGATGGCTATGCTGATTAAGAATGTTGAGGTTGTTGTCCTGTAGGTCAAACTACATAGTGTCTTAGATGGCTTCTTCTGATTAGGTCTTCAATTGTATCCTTGAGTGAGCTGCACTTAGAGGTGCTATGCCTGATGTCGTTATGGTAGGCACAAAACCTGCTAGCATCTTTGCACTTGTGTGGAGTCTTTAAGGGCCTAGGGTGCCTGAAATCTTCCCTATGGTTCTCAGTGGGATATATCCTCTCAGCAGTGTCAGAGAGGATACTGTAATTATCGTGGTGACCTTGCGGCTCAAGTCGTTCCATTCTAACCTTCTTGGCTAGTTGAACTCTGGTGCCATCATTTTGACACATCTTGCCTTATTCGTGGTTGATCCCCCTCTTATTTTGATTGAAGGCGGAGCCACCCACCTCGCTCCTTTGCTCGAGTTTCTTCATACCAAAGGTCTCCTCCCATCTAACTTCCTTTGTAGCTTACTCATAGAATTTTGTGAGATCTCTCATTGAGGACTTGTATATACTCTCATATAGTTTTTCATTTTTATGAAGTCCCGCTGATATCGCTGTTAAGATGCTATCATCAGATGGATTTTCTACGTTGCTCACCTCACTGTGGAATCATGTTAATCCTTTAGTGACTCATCCTTTCACTAAAAAATCATAGCAAGGTGACAAGATGGCACAAGCTGCCTTCTTAAAGCTCTATATTAGTCAGTAAATCTTTTTTAGCATTCTTCCTAGCTATTAATGTTGTGAATCGGAAGGTTCTCAAACCATACCTAGGGTACATCTTTGAGAGTAGCTAGAAAAACATGGCATTTGACTAAGGGGTTACTTGTTTGGAGGTTCATCTAAATATTGAAGGCATCCTAGTGGTCATAGGGATCGTCTTTCCCCTCATACAATGGGATGGCAGGGACCTAAAATTGGTGATCTGTCTCAATCTCCTTGGAAAATAAGGTCCTTTCCTCGTAGCGATCTGACTAGTCTTAAGTTGAGGGGCATTTTTCCAACCATTGCGCCCTCCATAATAATTCCTCTATAACTAAATTTTATGTTTCAGATCATGGACTCCTAGTACTAGCATGACCTGTATTCGAGCCCTTGATATAATGCGAGCTCCTAAGTCATTGATTTTTGTTGTGCCCTTGATCATGATGATACTATAATTCGGATCACGAGCTGGATGAACAAGATGAGTTTGCTCATTAAGGTCCTTCTCTAGCTTGATTTTCTTCCTGAACTAGCACCTCTTTTTGCGGTCCCCGAGCTATTCTACTAACTGGCGTAGCTTCAACTTGCTTTTAGGCCTTGTGGATATGCACTTAGGTTAATGCTGCAACTATGTCAACAAGTCTCCTAATGGTATTCTCGAGTGCTTCTTAGCACCGATGCAATGCTTGCACACCATCAATTTCTAAGGGGATGGCAAAAGTGCTTGTTGGGAATAGGTTTCCATCTCCTAACATGTTTTGTTATTGCTCTTTATGGCTACCTGGTTAGTTAGCGGTAGCATTAGAATTCCTAGTTATTCTTCCTCTTATCATCACGTTTAATTGGTGTTTCAACAGGAAAGCAGTCTGGTCCTATCGGGCATGCCAAAATATTGACGGTTGATTTTGGTAATCAGTCAACTAAGGGTTCAGGAACCCAAATTGCTTGTAAAGACTATGAAGGTATAAGGAAAATGTAGAGAGCAAGAAGAAGAAGAACAAAGTGAACATAGAGTTTTTCACATGATTCGGCTAAAATCAGTATGGCCCCTACATCCACAGTTGTTGTACTTACTATTGGCAGTTGTTTCACAATTTAATCTAGTAGAATTACAACACTCTCAGTTCTCTCGGTGGTTCAGCAGAGTTTTTGCATGTAATTTTCTTACTATCTATTACAATGGTTTCCCCTCCTATTTATAGGAGTGGGGAAGGTTAAAAATCATAATTTAACATCGTAAAATTATAATTACAGCTACATCAGGCAATAAATACTAAGCTTCAAGTAATAAATGTAAGGCAAATTATTATCGATCTTTTGAGGTTGATTTGCTAGTAGAAGTGTGTTTTAGACTGTCAAGTAGACATTAGCTATGTCCAATTATTCCAGGAGGGGAGTTCACTGCGACCTTGAATTGAAGGAGGCTTCGAGCTGCTTAGTAACCTGCTAGATATCTTCTGTGACCTGGCTTTAGAT
This sequence comes from Saraca asoca, assembly GCA_026873985.1. NCBI lineage: Eukaryota > Viridiplantae > Streptophyta > Magnoliopsida > Fabales > Fabaceae > Saraca > Saraca asoca. The sequence goes on from JANHAO010004165.1 coordinate 8,313, forward strand.
TAGACCATTCCTATTATCTTGGTCGGGCCCGTCGGGCCTTTGCTAGCCCATTTCAGTCAGCCTAAAGTATGCCCATAACAAGGTGTGTACACACTTGAGTATAAATCATGCTACCTACGATGGAAGCATATAAGACATTCTTCATCTTTTCTCTTTCTTCATCAACATAAGGATATAAGGCTTTTGCAAAAATCTCATCCATTTAAATAAGTGCTGAAACTTTAGAGTAGGTTGACATGTTGAACCTTTTCAATACTTCCTCAATGTACGACTGTTGAGACAAGCCAAGTATACCATGGGATTTGTCATGATCTCTATGGCCAAAACAAAAGTGGCATTCCCAAGTTCTTCATTGGAAATGCATTGACAACATTTGCTTTGTCACAATCAATAGGTTCACATCATTACTTGCAAGAAGAATGTCATCAACATATAATACCAAAATTACAAAACTACAAGCACATCATCATATAGATGCACTAGTTCGAATCATTTTCCTTGAATCCAAGAGAGGTTACTATTTAATTAAACTTGAGCACCGCTATCTAGAAGCATGCTTCAAACTATATATGGATCTCCTTAGTTTACTCATCATGTGTTCTTTTCCTTTCTCTTGGAAACCAGCTGGCTATTTTATATATATAATCTTTGTCAGCTTACATTCAATTTGACATCCATTTAATTTAGTTTCAAGTTAAAATGAGCTATCATAACAATTTGGAATAAGTCCTTAGGTGATATTGGCAAGAAGGTTTCTTATATAATCTTTGCCTTCCTTCTGAATGTAACCTTTCGCTATGAGTCTGGCCTTACATCTCTCAATTTCACCTTGAACATCTCTTTTGGTCTTGCAAATCCATTTGCATTCAACTGGTTTACAACCAATAAGTAAATCAACTAGATCCCATACTTGATTTTTGTGCATTAAAGTTAATTCATCCCTCATTGCACTAACCCATTCTACATAATTAAGACCAAATATAGCTTATGAAATCATAGTGGAATCAAAATCATTATTAATGTCAAATTTATGCTCCTGTAAGTAAATTAAATAATCATTAGAAATTGCCAGTCTATGAACTCTATCAAACTTTCTCAAGGGAATTTCATCAATGATTTCTTATGACTCTATAGTTTTTTGACATTTGTTGTATTGGATCATCTTATGGGATAACAAAAGATGACTCACTAGGTTGTGGTAATAGTGGAATTACAACACTTCCTTCTCTGAAGGTCATGATGCATAATACCTAACTCCCACTATCCAACTCATCCTCAACATAGATGACTTTATTAGATTTAATAACTTTAGTTAAATGAGTTAAATAGTAGAAACTACTACCTCTTTGTAAAGGAAACATACAACTTCACTTCTACTTTGCAACCACAAACATGGAAATGTCTCAAGCTAGGCTTTCTTTCATAAATTAACTCATAAGGGATTTTAGGCATTGACGTGCTCAAAACTTGAATCAAAATATATGTAGCAATCTTCAAGGCATCACCCCATAAGAACTTTAATAATGACGAATGAGCCAACATACATCTCACCATGTTCATAAGTGTCTGGTTTCTACTTTTTGCTATATGATTCTGTTAAGGTGTCTTAGGTATAGTGTCATAGGCTTCAATCCCACATTCCTGTAGGTACTTGGCAAAAGGACCAGGGTTTCTTCCAGTCTCATCATACCTACAATAATACTCACTACCTTTGTCAAAGTTGATACATTTGATTTCTTTCCCAGTTTGAACTCAGCTATAACCTTGAATGACTTGAAGGCATCTAATAACTCAAATTTTTCAATGAGAAATTCCAACTATATAAATCTAAAATAATCATCAATAAAGATGAAAAATTACTTATAACCACCCATAGCTATAAGCATAATGGTTCCCCTGATGTCAATATAGATTAGCTCCGGGGTATCCTATTTTCTAGTTCTATTTCCCTTTCTACCTCTAACAAGGAGTTTTCCTTTAATGCAATCGACGCATGTGTTGAAGTCTAAGAAATCTTAATCATGTAGGAACCTTTCTTTTATAAGTCTCTGCATTCTCTCTCTAAAAATATGTCTTAGATATCTATACCACAACATCGAGGATTTCTTATCAGTCCTACTTCTTTTCTTCCTAATCACTATATTAATCAAGTAGTCAAATCCAAGATCCAAATTGATTTTGTACAAACAATTACACAATATACCCAAACCAACCACAACTGAATTATAAAGTAAATCCCATTTCTTATTACTAAAATGACATAAATAACCATCATGATCTAAAGCAACTACATAAATCAAGTTCCTCCCATGGAAAGTGCATAAACAGTGTTTTTAGGTTCTAGTACATGTCTAGTAGATAAACATAATGAAACCACTCCTATGTGCTCCACATACACTCTTTCACCATTTCCAAGCAGAACAATCATCTTTGCATCACTTAGCTTCCTCAGATTTCTTAGCGTCTATAAAGAATTTGTCATATGAATAATAGCACCAATATCTAATCACTAAGTGTTTGATGGTAAATAAATAATGTTTGACTTAAAACAAACTAAGGCTAGAAGGGAACCTTTCTTCTTTTCTCAACTTATTTCTTGTATTTGAAGTAGTTTGTCTTCCTGTGGTCGTATTCCTTAGAGAACTTTTAGTTTCCCTTAAACTAAGCTTTCTTAGGCTTGTGGTCTTATTCTTCCATTTCACCCTTCTTCATAGCTAGATTTCTCTTTCTTGTCCCTTTAATGTATTCTTATTCCTTATTTTAAAGTTGAGCCATGTGAAACATAGTTAACATTCTGAACCTTGCCTTTCATCATGTTGTCTTCTGCCTCACTGATAATTGAAATCAATTCGTTGATTATCCATTCACCCTTCTAGATACTATAGGGCATTTTTAGAACATCAAATTAAGAAGGTGAATATTCCATTTCTCGTCAGATCAAGAAGCTATCACCTAGGTCCACATTTATGCCTTCCAACTTGTTGTAGTAGTGAATCAACTTCAAGATGTGCTCCTCCATTCTACTAACACCATTATACGTAGTCTTTTTAAGTAATGAAAGAAAGTGACCTTTCTCGATCTTATCAAACTTCATATATTTTTTGGCAAAGGATTCAGGAAAGGAGTTTGCTTTTTTGAATTCAAGAATACTTTGTTTGATGATTTTATCCATGGTGAACTTTGTGACCATCAAGCACTTGAATTTGAGTATGTCCACTTTTCATGTTTAGCCCTTTGTTCATTACTTGAATTTGCATCAACAATAGGCTTATTCTCCCTAAATGCTAGATTAAGATTAGTGATCGCCAAATAAAGCTTCAAAGATTCAACCTAATCCTCATAGTTTGTCTCATTTAGCATCTTTGCAGAAGTCAATTACATAGGCATGGAAGCTAAGAAAAATTTATCAACACATTGACACATGTTATATTTTAATCCTTATAAACATTAACTATGCAATTAAAGCCTTATAATATAATACAAAAATTAAATACTATACTCCTAAAACCTAACTTTAATAGGATGTTAAAGATTCAAGAATATAATTTGTAATTCTACACTCACATTATCACCAACATACTATATTAATATCATACCAATAGGGCGTTTAAATATTATTAATATAGCGCTCTCATTTACTCTAACTAAATAATTTTTAATTATTAACAAAATTTTATTTAGCTAGGCCCACAATAGGTGGGCTCAGTAATTACATAAAATTTGATGGCACAATGTAAATTAACTTGATTTGTATGAAATTATACCTTAAGCACATAAACATGCTAAAACTAATTTATTTACACAAAAATATCAACAAACTCTAGAAAAATCACATACTATAGCTCTTAATGTAATAATCACATATTAAAATTTTTAAGCCCAAATAATTTCATATTAATAAATAAATAAAAATAGGTAAGAAATAATTAATTATTTTTTAATTCTAGAAAATTCTAAAAAATATCCAAATATGTTGAATCAGAAAGTGGAGGCCAACCCTATAATCACTATCGCGAGATAAGCCACATACGATGGATTCGGGGAACACATAATGCTAGTTCAATTAAAAAATTTGCCCAATAATTAATTTGGTTCAATTTCATACAAAATTGGTTAAAGATTTTTGTTCATTTCAATATTCTAAGTTAATCCTTTCAATCAATTTTAGAAAATCTAATTAAAAACAAACAATTTCAAATTAAACCCACTTTGGCCAAACCAAATCTTAGAGTTTCAATTTTCTTTTAATCAAAACATGATTTTAATTTGATTTTTCTTAAATTGATGTGGGGCATATGTTCATATAAACATTCTAAACCAATAATATCAATCAATTTGAAGAATCGCATAAAAAATTGGCCAAATTTTAACAAATTAAATATTCATTATCAAACAGCCATGTAACTTGACTGTCAATTTAAAACATAAATCTAAAACAATTGTTTAAATTAAATTATGCAACAATCTCAAAATAATACATGCAACTATATCCATTATATAAAGCTTCATTAATTTAAATAATCTTAGCATTCAGATTTTTGGAAATAAGTCAATCACTAATCAAACAATATAACATAAATCATATTATTTTATAATCAATTCGCATAACATTCAGCCATGTAACATAATTTGTCGACTCTGATACCAATTGTTAAAAATTTTACAAAAAAAATTGGCTTGGTTCAAATCATGTTATCACGGCGTAAATAAAAAGCAAATACACAAATAAAATTGAGGATAAAATTATCTGAATTCATCATTTGATCCATTGTGTTTGATTTCAAATGCACCTTCATTTTGATCTGATCTTCTTCATTGCATGTTCATTTTTCAATCTAACATTTCTCCTATATTAGTATCTCTACTCCTAAGAAAACCTTGGCCGTCACTATAAAAAATGGGGAGACAAAAAAATACTATATTCTAATAGGATGAAATGCAAAATAGCTCAAGGTTTTAGAAGTAAAAGGCTATCAATAAAAATATGTAATCAGGATATCTGACTTATCACCAAAATAACCCAGTTGACTATTTGGGCTTAAGTGTCATTACATATTATGATCTAACTAATGTCACAAATATAAGCCAATACTTTAACATTTATTAAATTTTAAAATATAATAGGTCCATAATTAAAGAAATTCTAACATTTTCAATTTTTTTGTATGATTTGCATTTTTAAAGTTAAGGTTGGTATTTTTAGTAAATTTTTGGTATAGATCTATAAAATCACTATAATCCCTTGTTAGGTTCGTCATTTTTTTAGTAATTTCTGATTTTTCCAAAGATATTTATTTGTGGGTGCTTCTAATATATATATATATATATAGAGAGAGAGAGAGAGAGAGAGAGAGAAAGAGAGAGAGAGAGTAAATACTTATTTTAGTCTCTCACAAATTTAAATTTTTTCAATTTAACCCCTAAAAAAATTTTAGTGTCAATTTAGTCATCCACTTATTCAATTACACCTATGTTAGTCCCTCAGTTAGTTTATAATTTAAATATTTAGAATAAGCAATGATATAACAACTAGTTTAATGACATAATAATGTTACAATATTAATACCATTATATATTTATCATTTCTATTATAGAATATCAACTATTATATCAATAATTATGTTAATTGTTCTAATGACATACTAATATCGGGGTTTGATTGGACATAATTACATAATCAAAGAACTAAATTAATAGTAAAATTCTTTAGGGACTTGATTGGGCATAATTGAATAATTAAATAACTAAATTAATACTCAAGTTCTCTAAGGGACTAAATTGATACAAACTAAATTAACATGGAACCAACATAAGTGTTTAGTGTATATATATATATAGTGCTTTCAATGAACTTGGTGCTTAATAATATTTTTTACTGCTTATGCAAACTATGGTTTCAATGAATATGGTGTTCACATTATTTTATGAGAATCACTCATAATGAGTTTTTTTGGTTTCTTTATTTTAGGGAATTAAATAATTATTTTCTATCATCAACAGCCCCTCCCTAAAATTTCATTGCCATTTCTTGGATTAAGAGTTTTAAATCCTAAATTGTTAGGAAAATGTGCGCTTGCAGGTAGGTATTGGATTACTCATGCTTAAGCAATTTAGTGGTATCAATGGAATTTTGTTTTATTCCAATAACATTTTTAGGAAAGCAGGTTAGATTTGTATAGTATTGACCATTAATTGTTTAGGTATCTTTTTATGGAATTACTGTAAAAATAAATCCTTATGATTGTCTAACTCTTAAAGGATCTTTGAGATTTATGATTTTTATATACCTTGGTTTGATGATAATAATGAAGCCATTGCATTGCAGATAATGCTTGCATATATGGGTTTCCCTCCCTTTATCCCTTTCTTTCTAAAACATGCTTAATTTTGATGGACTTTTTGCATGTTCATTGTGGAAAGGGAGAGGACAAATATATATATATATATATATGTGTGTGTGTGTGTGTGTGTGTGTAACTTCTCCTTTAATCTAATGCATCCATCAAACATCATTTATCTAAGTTCATGATCATTTATTATTACAACCTTCTTATTGTTTAAGTTCATAGGTCTTTTAGGTTTTTAAAAGAGTTCAAATTCATTGATCAACTATATCCATTTTACTTTAAAAAATTCATGCATCTAGATACAAAAACTTCATACATCAAGAGTCTCATATACATGCATCAAGAGTCTCCCATCAGATGCATCTAGATACAAGAGCTTCATGTATCAAAAGTCTCCTATACATGCATCAAGAGTCTCTTATCATTTATTAAAATATAATGAATGGATGAGATTTTATTAATAACTTCCCACTATAGGAAGTAACTTATTAGCTCAAACCTCTTAATTTCAAGCCACATATTAAGTTACCAAACTGAAACTATCTAACAATTAGTACTTCTATTGGGGGAGGGGTTCAGGCTTTTAAATGCTTTGTAAGGATGAAAAGACTTAAAAATCTTTCAGATATCTATGTTTTTTACATGATGCAACAATAGGATTAGACGAGATGTTGGATATTCTGTGCCCATCAAGAGTACATAACCTTTATATGTCTAGAGTCATTCCATGATTTTCATAATCAATTTTCTCTAATGATGAAAATGATTACATCACCATGTTGCTACTTTAAGTCTTTAATTTCAGTTGCAACGGATGTAAAGATAAAAATTCTATCTTTAGAAATATATTCTTCATTAGTCTTGGTTCAATATGGATTGATTTTTATGTGATGTTTAGTTTGTAAAAAGTCTAGTCATTGAAAAAAATACTTTTCATTTAATCTTAAAGCAATGAAAGGAAAAGAATAATGATCCCTTTCGTGAAATCATGTTTAATTAGCATGCATACATTATGCATATGAACTTCTGGTCATGGTAGCTTTAGCTTTAACAATTAAACAATTGATCATTCAACTAATATCTTCTCCTTTGTTGTTCTTGGTCATCATACTTAGTAGGAGTTTTAAAGGACATCCAAGCCATGTGTCACTGTCTTATTCATTCTTTACTATTGATGGGATAAGCAATAATAACAATTAGTTGGAGAACCCATTTGAAAGGTGATATTCTCTTGAAGATTGAAAATATTATGTGCGATTTTAATGGGAATCAATCTATGCAATTTTTATTGTTTCAATTGTGTAAAATTGATTAATGTAGTAAATGAATACGTTCATTAACCTCTTCACTCTGTCTGGGTGGCCTTTAGGGGTGATAATCATGTTTTTTTCATTGTTAATTTTTTAAAAATAATTGGTTGTCTGGTTGCTAGGAAAAATTGAGATATAATGTTTTTAGATTTAAATTTATTTTATCATTTTCTTTCTTTACATTGCGTTCTCAAATAATTTGAAGTTATATGTACATGACTAAGAATAAATTAATTATAAAAAAATATAAATTATTGATTTTAAGTCCAATTGATGATAAAAATACATCTTAGAAATTTGAAATTTAATTTTAAGCCATAAATAACAACTCTCTGTCATGCTACATCAAAGTGGAGGGAAAGTTCATATTCAATTTTATACCTTACAATAATTCCCTTTCTGGATGCTTATCTTTTTGCCTCAATTTTTGTCTTAATTTATGTCTGCATCTCTCCATCTTTATGCTTGTGTTTCTATTGAAATTTGATTTTTCTCAAATTAGTAGGATTATGATTCACATGAAGAGAATCCTACATCTCTCCATTTTTATGTTTCTAGGATAATCAACACTAATTCTATTTGTATACGAAACTAAAATCAACATTGATTTGATAGGTTGTTTGGGCCAGGTTATGATACTCTATTTTGGGATAGCATGGCAATTTGTCCTACAACTTCACTCTTTTGCATTTAATTTTAAGTTTTCTAAATTACTTCTCTCTATTTATTTTGATGATTGACTTTGTGTTTGTGCTTATTTTTTGTGTAGTGTGTGTTAGAATAACCATGTGTGTGCTAATGGCAATGCAAATAGGGTGTTTGATGAAATGTCTTAACTTTTTTTGTTATTAAGTCTAATGATATTTTTTCAATTTGGAACTCCTTTTGCATTTAATATTAGGTTTTATGAATTGATTCTCTATGTTTCTTTGTATTCTCTATTTTGATGACTGACTTTGTCTCTATGTTCCTTTTCTATTTACCATAGCATAACTATGTGTTCTTGAATGATTGATCAAAATCACCATCTGCAAATCAAAATCTTATCTTGCAAATAGGGCTATGTAAAATAACACAATAAACAAGCCTTTTCATCTTGCTTTACTATTATGTATATATTGATTGATCTTTTCATTTTATTCAATATGAAGTGTTGTAAGTGTGATTGAGATTAAGATAATAGTTTGAGTTTTTCTCAAAGTGAGTAATAATTAGTTGGTTAAAAGGTCAAATAAAAGCTGGGTTTTTTGTTCAAGAATACATGTGTGTCTCTATAAGTATTGAAAGCTGCCTTGCATCTATAATTATCACTTGTAACTAAGTTTTAATATATTTTACTAAGCTTCAAATAGGTTGTAGCTTGCTTTTAGTGTCTTTTGATACCTTTATATAGGTCCAGTTTCCTTGCTTGAGTTCTATTAAGTGCTCCTTTATATTAATATTGGAATGTAGCCTTCATTCTTTACTCCATCTAGTATGTATGCAACCAAGTAAGGCTCTCCATGATTAAAAACATGTTTAGTCCTTATCAAATTCTTACTTTGAAGCTATTTGTTCAATTTCTTTCTCTGTCTTGTGCTAAGTAAGCAAATGTAAAGTGTAAACTCCTAAAAGAATAATTTCCATTGTTTCATCTTAAGATAAGCCATATAAATCATCTCTTTTTTTTTTCTTTAGGATTCTCACCTTTTGCACCTTTTAGTATAAAAAATTCTTTGAATTGTTGATAAGGAATGGACAATAACTTATTTTTAAAATATGAGAATAATTCTAAGAAACTAATGATATACAAGTTTTGCATGATTTTCTCTCTGTCTCCAAATGTTCTTAATTGGTGCTATTGCTTATTTTTTATTTTGAATGCGAAGCCAATGCATAATTTTCTCTTCTTTATTACAACTACTTTAAACTTTGTTTATTTTAATGATAATTACTATTTAGCTAACTTGCAAATAGTGTTATGTGTTTTAGCACTAGATTTTTATTGCTTTATTCTCTTGGCCTATGAAATAGAAAATTCTACCATTGAAAATAAAAATTAGTTTAGTTAGCAAATAGTTAAATGAGTTAGATAGCAATAATTTTAAAATTGTTAGGAACCAAACCCCATAGGATAATGCATGGGCCCCAAGTGCCACTGCTGCATGTGGACTAAGTGCTTAAGGTGCAAGCACCATCTCTTCTCCAATTTTCTTGGTAAGTCTAAACTTCCATTAAAGCCATTCCTTGTTTTTCAGTGCAGAAAAACCAATGGCCCTTCATGTCAGTTCTGGTAGCCTAATTATTGACAAACTATGATGCTCAAACAACTGACTGTATGTTATAAACTAGTCATGTGAATCAATTTACAAGGTAAATATGCTCAATTTTTGATGAAATTTAATGTAAAAAGCAAGCATAAAGAACAGATCTTGTAGTACAAATTTGGGAGAAAAATCACTAGTGTACTTTTTTTTCTTATTTTTCTTATTTTGGTGGCATTTGTGTCTTTTTAACATAAATTGTTTATCCAATAGGAATAGAAAAGTACACAGTTGCAATCTTTACATTTTTATCTTTACATCCATATGAGATGGCACATAGATTTCTTTTCAAGCTATAGAAAAAGTTTTCATGTTATCTTGAGAAAAATATATCTATTTCTACTAGAAGGGTTTTGTTTTGGAATGCTCTTTAGGGACGTCTCTGATGGCCTTGGTGGACATTGTGACAAGGCTAGGGATCATAATGTAGTGGCTTAAAGACTCCTTATTCATATTTAGAACTATGTAATGAGACATATATTAATATAATAAAGTTATCCCTATCTTTATTTAAAAAATCCATTCCCCTTGTACACTAAAGGTTAATTATGTGGGACATTTATTAGGCTTAGTATCCATAAATATTTCAATTACAAGCTCATGTTGCCTACAGACATATTGCATATAGGATTTCAATGTGTGGTAGATCGAAATCTATTTTGCTATATAATCTAATCAAGTGTGGTTTCAATTACTGAAAGGCTAGTATGTTGGCCAAGAATTGACATCATGTACCATATAGTACAGTTAGAAAAGCTATTAGCTCATTGCATATTGGTATCAAAGCTTAATTGAGCTAGAAAGCAGATTAGCCAAGCTACTACTAATATAGATTTAGCTTGTTGAAAGCATATAAGGATTGTGAGTAAGGTGAACACTCATTGATATTATGAAAGGACGTTGCTAAGGACTTGACTATAAAGGTAGCAAGAAGTTGGAGTGACTTGAGGGTTAGTGTGCAAGATATTGCATTTGAGAGAATGCAATCGGGGTATCAGTGCAAGCATGTGCTAAAGTTGGTTAGCTTACTATATAACATAGGATATTGGTTGTGCGCTCATTCATTGTATCATTCAAAGGAATGCAAAACCATCTGAAAAGGGAGAGTGAATTGATGGCTTATCTAATGGGAAAAAGTCTTAAGAAAAGCCCTAGTCTTATCAAAAGGACTTGACCATGTCCATGAGGGACATATTAGCTATCGGTGGAGCCTAAAGGATGAGCCATGGTTATGCTAGAATGTGTGACCACAACAGAAAATTGACACTTCCTATGGATGACACGCATGGAGAGATGAATTAAATGGACTAATCTTATTAGAAAAGTCTAAAATCGTGTAAAAAGACATGAATCTTACTCAAAGGAATAAACCTGAAGGGCAAAAAGATGGTCCGTGAGGTATCAATGTTGAATAATAATTACAAGGGTGTAATAAGAAAGCTATAATGCTCATCCAAAAAATTCACGGCAAGATGCTAAAGGGGCTAGTATATCATAGTTTGATGACATGCGATAACGATACAAGGTGTAGTGAGCTAGAGCTACATAGTTATGTGGCAAAGTTGTGACAATGACTCGAAGCATAACAAGCTAGCACTACATAGTCTCAAGACAAACTTTGTGATAATGACTATGGGATTCATAATTGCTCGTGCACAAGCAAAGTGAAGCTCAAGTAAGAATGACAAATAACTCTATGCTCAACCCTCATGAAGTTGTTAATGTCGAGAGCCATTAAGAGGATACACTTGAAGAATGAGTCATTAAGATAATGTGCTTAAACTAGGCTATGAAGGCCTAAACATTAAAGGATGTCACTTAAGAGATACCATGAGAAAGAGGGCATTGATCATTGAAGAAGTGGCTAAAAGGGCCAACATTCTAGTGAGTGGCTATAAGGGTAGTGGAAGACAAGCAAGTATTAACTTTGAAGAGTTAAAACTAAAAAAGGCAAACTTATGAGGGATTGTAAAGGCCAAGATGCTAGATAACATCAACTCTGAAAAGGCAATGATGGTCAAGATATCACAAGGGTGTCAATTCAAAAAGGGTAAAGAAAATCCAATTAAGTATGGAAGTGGTGTAGTGAAGTGTAATGAATTGATCAAACCTAACATGAGTAGACTTGTAAGCAAGAAATAGAACTTGCAAGCAGACCATCTTTTGTCAGCAAGGAATGGGACTTGCATGAAAGTAAGGCATAAGACTTATGGCTCTCACATCAGTTAAATGAGACATTGGATGTGCAGTATATTTGGTATGAGGTAGTCCAAAATGCCAAGTAAGCACACAAGCTATGGAAGTAGAGCACACTTAATATATAAAGGTAGTAAGTTGAGAGTTATGCAGAGACAATGTGCCTATATATTGTAAAGGTGTTGAGGCAAGCACAGGTTGTAGAGGTGACAACCCAAATATTGCAGAGGCTATGGCCTAAGGAGTTACGGAGGCAACAAATCAGAGAACTGTAAAGATAGTGACATAAAAAGAAGCATTGAGACAATAAAATTGAGTCTACAAAAGTATATCACAAAGCCTATAGGGAAGCATTGCCTAATACACCAAAGTTACAGAGGCAACTACCTAAAGGTTACAAGCAAAACAAATGTCTAATAGCACAAGTTCAAGGAAGCAAAGCCAAGAGAAAGTCAATGGAGGAGTTAAAGAGTAGCAAACTATTGATTATCCTAAAAGTTATGTCAAGTTGAGGGTGTGATTCATCAAAACCTCATAAGTGATGTTAGCTCAAAAAGACAAGCATAGAGCAGTCAAAGGAAAAGCTCAAAAGGAGCAAGCTAAAGACCCACATGAAGATTCTAGAAGCTAGCCTCAATAAAAGAAAACCTTCATGAAGTTATGTCAAATTGAGGTGTTAATGAGGGTATTGATATTTGAAGTGAGGGAAAATGTCACAAACTAGCCATGTGAACCAAGTCAGCAAACTAACATGCTCAATTTTGCACAAGATTTGGTGTAAAAATCAAGCAAGAAAAGGAAATCCTATGGTGTGAATTTGGGAGCAAATTCACTTATGCATCATTTTTTCTATTTTTAGGCATTTGTGTCTTTTTAGTAGAGTTCATTTGTCCAGTTTGAATCCTTGCATTTTTATCTTTGTGCCTATATGAGATGGTGCATAGATTCCTTTTTGAATTATAAGAAAACCCTTTATATCCACTTAGAAAAAGTATGTCTATTTTTGCCTTAAAGGCTTTAACTTAGAATGCTTTTTAAGAGGTATCTAATGACTTGGGTGAGCATTGTGGCGCGGGCTAAAAATCAAAGTGTGGTGGCTTAAAAACTCTCTCTACACACTTAAAACTATGTAATGAGGCTATAGAATTATCCTTCTCCCTATTCAAAAAGTTCCTTCTCGATGTATACTAGAGATTACTTGTGTGGGATGCTCTTAAGGCTCGTATACGTGGATACTTCAACTGCATGCTCATGTTTTCTATGGAAATGTTGTGCATAGCATTATATTGTGTGGGTAATCTAAATCTATTTTTGTAATACCTCAACAAAAAAAAAAAGGAAAATGTTGGCTGAGGGACCAAAGTGAAAATCCTTAATTTTTTGTTAGGGCCGAATTGTAATTTCTTATTTTTTTGAAGGCCTTTGAAGTCTATGGAAAGTCTTAAGGTTAAATCATAATTTTCCCCATTTCCATTTCAGTATATATTTTTCCCAACCGACTTCTTTCTCTTTTACGAAGCCACCTGAAGCTCTCTCTTTCTCTCTTTCTTCCCCTGCTGCTTTGGTGACTTCCTTCTATTTCGGTGCTTCATTATCATCTTTTCCAGTGTTCTTCAGTGCCTTCTCCACCATGGATGTGCGCTGGAATAATTTGGCTAAGGCTTCCCTACTTTCTTGAGTTCTCCGACCAAGCCACCTCCTTTTCCTCAGCTAGCCAGTCCGATGAGCTCATCGATCTTCTCCTTTAACTTTTTCCTCTAACCAACGAGCTTGTGCTCCACCTTTCTAACTCTCCGATGTGCAGCCAGCCAGTTATTCACTTTCTTTCTTCGATGATAGGGTCAAACACCTCATTGTTGTGGCTACTCCATGTTTATACTAGTTGGCTATTATGTTTCTAGTATTTGATGTTTTTTCTGCCATCTTTTATGTTGTGTTGGCGTGCTCGATTGACATTATTCCCCTACTCAGATAACCTCATGATCACAGTTGTCTTGCCTGAGCCAAACCACTACTATGTTATTCAAGGAAAGTCAAGGCATGGCTATGTTGCTCTACTGCTAGTTTGAGCATTGTGGGCGTTATGGATGTTAGTTGACTGGGTTGAGCCGAAGTTGTAAAGGTGGATGATCAAAGTTGCAGTTGTCATGAGTAGTTAGGTGCTACTATTTGGCCATAAGTATTGTTGTTGACTGTCCATTTTGGGTTGCCATTACCAACCGATCATTTTGCTATGGGTAGAAGTGCTAAACAGACCGCCGGTCCGTAGGCCTTGCGGATCGGTCCACATTTTTTTATGGATCAGATCAAGCAAAAATTGGTCCGTTTAAATGCGAACCTAAACGGACCAAGCCCGTTTAGGCTCGCATTTATGCGGACCAAGTCCGGTCCTCCACGTGGATCGGCTAATTTGGCATTAAATTAGCTTAAAGTCCGTGGATCATGCGAATCGGTCCGTATTTTTTTATGTACTGGACCAGGCAAAAGTTAGTCCATTTAAATACGGGTCTTCGCATGGACCAAGTCCGATCCACGCAGACCGGTCCATTTAACACCTCTAGCTGTGGGTGTTATTTGGAGATTATAAATTATAGTAACAATATAGTTTTCGGGTGAAATTGCTACTATGCTGTCTCAAGCAAACCGAGCTGTTGCTATATTGTTTTGTGTAAGTTAAGTTGTTGCACTCTCCTAAGCAGGCCGAGCTATTGTTGTATTGTATTATGCATGCAAGTTGAAAGAGTTGCTAGGTTATCATTCATTGGCTAAGCCCATGAGCTCGGGTTGTTTGGAGACTGAAAAATTGGCAAACCCGTCAACAAAGCAGATGAGCTGGAAATAGAGAACATTCAATCCTTATCTTCTAATTTAACATTTTTAAAAGAAGAGGTCATGGTTAGGCTTAAGGAAGCAAGCTTGTCTGTAGGTTCATCCAATTCCAAGATGTTTGATCAATTTGTTACAATGGGATTATGTATTCATTAAGTATATGCATGCAAGGTACAATTAGACCATTTTAAGGAATGTCAAAGGTGAGTAGATGATTTTCCTTACTTAATAAATCTCATTTTCGAAATAATTCTATTGTATGGATTATTCTGGTTTTGCTGGATGATTTTGATTTGCTGAATGATTTGATTTGGATGTTAGCTTTCTTGAAAACTCTAAGGTATGCTATATTATATATATATATATATACATACACAGATATTTACTTGATATGATGAAATTGTACTCTATTTGTTTTCAGCATATTATTATTTCAAATGGTAAATAAATTGAGGTCCTGGATCCATTGAAAATCCCTTGGTAATCCAATGGTAATTGTGTGGAGAAATAAGGGTAGGGCTATCAGATATATAAATATTCGACATGCAGCTTGCTCTAGGGGGATAAAGGTGGGCTATCAAATATATAAATATTCAACATGTGGATTTGTCTGAGATAATTATGCTGTTGTGATTACCATGATCAATTTTCCTTAGATTCCAATTGAGTGTATGGTTAACTGTATATCAAATTTTCTTTTTTGTTTTTGTTTTACATATATATACATATGTTATTTTTATGGGATTATCTACTCACTGAGTTTCTATGAAACTCACCCCTTTCTCTTCCATGCTTTTCAGAGCCCTAGAACTCTCCTATAGCACCTTCACCTTACATTGAGAAGAGATTTGCTCATTGATTGAGTGGACCCTCCTATAAAGATTAAAAGTATATGAATGGTGTAAAATATCTAGTAGTTGATAGGATTGTACATACATGTATTATGTATGATTGTTGGATGTCCAGTAGGATGTAAATTGTATCGTCTAAACCACTATATATTATTATGTTGTTATACAGGTCGTGGCGGGCATGTAGCCCTTGTGCTGTTGTATAGGCCTTATGGCCAGGCGTCCAAAAAACAGAGGAAAGTTTGTCAAATTTTTATTAGAATTTAATATTTAAATATTTCATCGTGGATTGATAAAATGGTAAGTCATTAGTATGTTAATTGCATCATAAGGCTTGTAACGGATTTTCTGATGGAAGGGGTTTCATGATGGTGACCTTCTACACCGGTCACGTTCTGTGGATCGGGGCGTGACAATTTTGCCATGTAATCTATGTAAGGTTTGGTGCAACCAAAGAGGAGAAAATTTCAAAAAAAATTCAGCAAAAGGCCTCCCCTAGGCCGAACTAAACTCACCCAAGATCCACTAGTTTGAGGTCTCATAACATCCTAGATCAAATCTAGAGTGAAGGTAAAGCTTACTAACCTTTAGT
>JANHAO010004166.1:0-24673 GCA_026873985.1 Saraca asoca
AATTACACAAAATTATGAATACAAGACACCCATATGAGTAACCAATGAGATACAATTAATAAACTCAAAAAAGTTGATTAATTTACGAAGTTTCACTTATGCTTTCATAGCGAAAGTAGAAAGTGAGCTCCCTGTACAAGCATTCACATGGGTTGGCAGAATCCACCTTCTGGGTCTAGAAGACATAGATGGTAGGCCTGAAATGGAGACTTGATAGAAATCAAACCCTTTATTTGAAACAAGCCCAAATGGTTAATCAGCAAATTTAAAGGAAAAGCAAAGATAGGTATCAGACAGAATCAACAGTTGGTCTGCTCCACCCTTATATATATATGCCGAAGAGATCGTCATTCAAGCTGGTTCAACTTTCAAGCAAAAGAAGGCTTCTTTTTTTTTTCCAGAATGAAAATTGGGAAGAGCAGAGGAAGAAAAGCGCTTACCCGCAGTTCCGGTGTCATGAGTAGCTCACCGTCGATCTAAACTCCAAAAACCCCGATGGTGAGGCTGATATGCAAGATTGGTAGCTGACTTCGAAAACCCAAAGCTGCTGGGTTGTTGCTCGTCAATTCAGCTCAGATCTGGCAACCTAGATGAAGGTCGTCCAGTGTGGCTCGGTACAAATGAGAGGGAAGATGATGTTGATGCATTGCAGGGAAGCCAAAAGCGGTGTATGCGGTCGGAGGAAGTAATGCAGAGAAACAGTGAGGAAGAAGTGTCGAGCAACTCTACTGGTGTGTGTGTAGTGTTTTTCATCCATTTCCCCTCTATTTTGGGTGAAAAATTTTCCTGTGGGTCCCATGGGTTTTTTTCCACTCATTTTCCTTTCCATGCCTAATTTTTGTCTCAGCCAAGCAAGGGAAAATGTATTGGGAACTGTGCATAACTAACTTTTCCACTCATTTTCCTTTCCTTTCCTCTCACCCAAGTAAGGTGTAAGGGAAAAAATAGACTAATTTGCCATGAAAGATGTTTTTAATATGGATGAAACATGATTGTTTTATAGGTTGCAACCTGATCACTCTCTTGCAACAAATCAACTTGATGGAAAAAACAAGATAAAGAAAGGCTTACAATGTAATAAAGATGACTCAAAAAAATTCCTCTATGGATCATTGGAAAGTATGCAAAATCACGTTGCTTCAAGAATGTAAACATAAATTCTTTGAATTGTCAATATCGCGTCAACAAAAGATCATGGATGATTGTAATGCTTGTTAAGGAATATGTTTGATGACTTAACAATAAAATACAAAGAAGAAAAAATCTCTTGGTGATAGATAATTTTCTAGCCCATTCAAAGAATATTGAAGGATTACAAAATATTGAGTTATTCTTTTCACCACCCAACATGACATCAATAATCCAATCCAACCATGTGATGCAGGAATAATAAGAAATTTCAAGATGCATTATCGTAGAAGATTTTATCATAAACTTTTGAAGGGCTATGAATTAGGGCAAAGCAATCTATAAAAGATAAATGTTTTGGATGCAATCAATTTTGCATTCTCTACTTGGACAACAACTATTTATGTAAAGATAATAGTGAAATGTTTTTGAAATTGTAAAATTTGTTCTGTGAAAGAAACGACCTCAAAGAACTGAAATGATTCTTTAGATGAAAAAGATATTAATGAACTTAAGACGATAATTAATGATTTGGACTACTCTAATAAAATGGACGTATATCACTTATTGGATTATCTTGGTGAAAATGGTATAAGTTTAGAAGTTTTAAGTTTAGAAGAAATTGTTGCTAGCATAATTAAAAATCTTGCTGATGATGAAGCTGAGAATGATACAGTAGCATTGGAGCTTGTTACATGGAAAAAAAACACTTAAAGCATTAGTATCTCTTTATAATTTTTTATTGCAATATGAAAATTCAACTCTAAAGCTTTTAGATACAATAAAAAAATTAGGGATGAGATTTAGTTGGATTTAAATTTTAATAAAAAATAAATAATAATAGACTCATATTTTAGAAAATATAATATATAATTTTAGTGAGTTACTAATTTATGATATGAATGGAACTAAAAGGTAATGTAAGTTTTTTTTAAAAAAATATTATCTTATTATTTTATCAAAATTATTAATTTAACTCCTTAGTCCAAGTTGAGATCGAAAAAATTATTATTTAATAGAGATTATTAATTTATTGAGTATTAATTTATAAAAATTTTAGTCCCAAAAATGTTATTCAATTTAGTTTCAAATTCAGGACCCCAGCTTCTGGATTTAGTTTAGGATTTTGCAAACCTTGAGGATAAAAACACAAAGTTGGTTAAGTAGGATATTTTTCAAAAGACCAATGTTCCTTCATATAACACGTCTTCTGAAAATCATGAGGATGTTATTATAAATGAAAAATCCATAAAAGAATTATAAAAACTATTTTGGCCTCTTAATTTTTATATCAATTTCATTTTTTTCTTAAAAATTATTTTAAATAATTTTATTTCTTAATTTTTAAGAAATACAGTATTTATTAACGAAAATTCTTATTTGATACATGTAATTACATACCCAATTATATTATGTGATTTATCTATCATCTTAATTCGATTTTAATTCAATTTCAGTAACATATCAAATAGTAGAATTGACGAACTTATGAATATTGTTTTTACTATGTACCAGAAATAATTGCAAGGTAGATAAAGGAGCTTACGAATATGCTCTTGATTCCATAAATGCCATTTAACTTTTGCACAACCGAGAGCAAAGATATGACCAAGATGTACTGAACTGATCTAAAAGAAGCAAACTTTTTCGTTGAAATTTTCTAAGTGCTAGATCGGTAAGAAAATTTGAATTTCTCTTTCTATTAAAAAACAAAAAAGACAAAAATACCACGATATGAAAACCAAAATTGCTCTTTATCATATGTCATCTACCTTAATTTTTTTATTTTCTTTCTTTTAATGAAATAAAAGAGTTTCTTGGTCAAGAAACAATTAATAGCCCCTCCTCCTTTTTTTTTTTTTCCCTTTTGCCACCAATGTGTAATGGTTCCCATGATTGTTCATATGTAAATGAGAGATTTTATATTTTCTTTATACAAAGACTAACCATAATGTGATTAATTATATATTAGGCTTTAATCATGGACTTGGGTTTAGTTTGTTGGACTAACGTTTCATTGTAGTTGCTTTTGAAGTTACATACATTAATGAATCTATGTTCTTTTTTCCGAAAAACACATGCTCAAATAACTTGCTAGACCCTTTAATAATATGAGAAATTTTATAAATCTGTGTCAGACTTTTTACTTAATGGATAAAAGTTGTAAACCTTATTATAGGATGTGTGTGTGTATATATATATATATATATATATATATATATATATATATATATGGATAAAATTTTTATCTAGGAACTATATTTCAAAATTATCTTATTTTTCTAAATTTAAAAGTCCAATATTTTATCCCCTAAAATTTTAAATAAATAAAACTATTGTGTTTGATCTTACATTTAATGAAAATAGTATAAAAAATTCATTATTTTCGATGGAAAATTAAAAATTGTCAGTTAAATTATCATTAGAAATTTTTTTTCATTCATCAAAATTTTTAAAAGAGGAATTTTTTAGAAATTAAATTTTTTATTTTTTAATTCTATTTTTTAAAAAAATTATTATTTAATTATTAATAAAAAAATTAAACATACAATGCATACGAATATTTATGAATATATAAAATTAGTCAAACAATACATAAATTATATTCTTTAAATCAAATGATATATAAAATATTTTATTTAAATCAAATATATAAAAATATTACTGCATCTTAAGATCGAAGATGAACTCATCAGTTTCTTGATCCTGGATAACATCTTGTTGCTACTGACTAATGGTCCATGGAGTACCTCTAGCCATATGTGGCATTGCCCATCCACTAAATATTTTCAAACATGTAAAAACTATAGAATAGTTTATCAACATTTTATTTTAACTTTAAAAAAAAGACAAAATTTTTATAATATCAACTACATTTATATTTTCAACAACACAAAATTTCAATTTCAATAATTCCATTTCCCAAATGTAAAGCAATAACACAATCAATAGTTAATATCAATAAGATAATTAATAATTTAAAATTAACAAAATCAAAATATATATGCAATTTATAATTTAATAAAATATACACAATTCCTATAGTAATATCAACTACATTATTAAATATGTCATATAACTATTTAATTCTACTTAATCTAATTCAAAATATATAATTCCTAAATCTAATTCAAAATATATAATTAGTTAATCCTAATTCAAATATGTTATGAGTATTTTCTGGTACAATGCAAAATGAGCTGACAAAGGCCCAATAACGGATAAGTCTAAGAAACTCAGCTCGCTACGGTTGCATGACGCGCACCAGCTCACCAGCGACCAAACCCAAAGTATAGAGCGAGGCCAAGATAGAAGTCTAGGTTTCCCAAAAATAAGCCCTGGTTCGCATATCTCCCTGTACGAGCTCACTTTGCCAAAAAGCAAGCTCGACCTCGTTGGCTGAAGGTCAACAGTGACCCCAGGCCAAGAATCTTGGCTTGTGAGATGAAGCACAATTTAGTTAAAAGCTCACCAAGATGAAGCACGGAATCAGCATATGTCAACTCATAGACCCAGCAGACAGGGGACTACCGGCAGAAAGCAACCTAGAGAAGCTAATTTGCATAGATACAAATTATTTTGTACATTTAATGCTTGATGTAACTTATTTACAACTTGTAAAATTATATTTTTAACCTCCCAGCTTTTATAAATAGGAGGAGGAGGATCCTTGCAAGGTGACCTGAAAAAGGGATACAAAAGCTTTGTAAAATTTTCCAAAGGTAATAAAAATCACCATGGACGTAGGGACCATTATCGTCTGATTTTAGCTGAACCATATTAAAAACACCACTTGCCACTGCTCTTCTTCCTCTTGGAAAGTAGCTTGGGGATCAAGAATTAGTTTCTATTAACTAGAATTTGACAAAATCAAATTTCATCATCAATATTTTGGCACTAGAGAAAGGGCCCATCTGCTTTCCGGATTGCTTTTTTGATCAGCTATAATGGTGAGAGGAAGAACCAAGAGTTCAAACATTCCGACTGTTCAACTAGCAATCACTTCCATTGTTGGAACTCACTGCTAACCTGCTGCTGCCCTCGGAACCGATGAGGTGCAAATGCCTCACCAACCCCAGCAAATGCTCGAGAATATAGTAAGAGAATTGGTTGAAGTTGTTAAAATGCTGGCACAAGCACAGACTCAAGGTGCACAGAGGCAAGAGGAAATCATTGCACAGCTCCAACAACCACATGAAGGGCCCAGAGGGAAACTCATGAGAATCACGATAGTCAGTGATCTGGGGGCTTGCAACAAGCCGAGAGCTTAAAAAAGACCAGCCAATGGGGGAAGAAGAATCAATGATCCTCCGGCCTGTAATCTAAAATGCAAGACCCAATAATGAAGGAAGTTCTTCAAAGGCTATAATAGCTAGAGGAGCGCCCCCGAGCTCAAAATAATTAACCTCGCTGTGAGGAGAGGTCGTCATTCTCTATAAAGATCAAAATACAGTCCCTCCCACAGAAACTTAAGGTCCCTATAATTATGTTGTATGATGGGAATATCAACCTATATGACCACCTAGATGCATTCAATATTCAGATGAATCTTCAAATGACTGATCCCATGGTCAAATGCTACGTCTTCCCAACTACATTAGGAGGCATACCTCAAATATGGCCTACAGTGTCAATAGCTAGGAAGAATGTCAAAGAAAATTCATCAATCAATATCGGGCATTGAGAAGGTAGCTCACACCCCTTATCACATCGCCATGATCTTTCAACAAAAGAATGAATCACTGAAGGATTATATAGCTAGGTTTAGGCTTAAGGCCAATTCCGTAGAGAATCCCTCAAAAGAAAACATTTTAACAACAATCTTAATGGGACTCCACAAAGATGGAAAGTTGTACAAAAGTCTATACAAGTCCTTGGTAAGAGACCTCATGAAGTTCTATGAGCGAGCTACTAAGCAAAGCAAATGGGAGGAGACTTTTGACATAAAGAAGTCCAAGCAGAAAGACGAGATAGACAGTTCTGCCTGGGCAAGAAGAGAAGTGACGAGAACCCGAACCATAACTCCAATAGTCGACTTGTGAAAAAAGATAAGACCGAGCGACCTTAACCTTAAGGTCGCTATGAAAGCTATAGCATTCTATCTAATATGCAAGATAGGATCTTTGTAGAAGAACAAGATAGAGAAGACTTTAGAAAACCTAAGCCTCTCTAGACTCCTAGCAGATTCAGGAGTGACAAAGATAAATTTTATGCTTACCACAACGAGATCAAGCACAATACCTCGGAATGCTAGGCACTGAAAGATGCTATAGAAGATCTTATCAGGAGAGGTCAATTATAGGATTATGTGGTAAGGCTATTAGAGTAGCAAGCCTAGCAGTCTCAGTGAATCATTGATCAAGAGCAAGAGCCCTCCATCAAAACAATATTTTAATGTTGTAATGTTGCTTAGGAGTTAATGAATGTGTTTCAAAACTTTGTTTGATAATCTTCATCAAAATGCCACATAAGGAAAAAGTTATTCTACGTTGCTGAAGTCAAACTCTATCATTGCCAGCTCATTAGCTGAAGCACAGAGGCGCTAAAATAAACTCATCCAGCAAAGAGCTATAAGCTCGCTGAGGCACGGAGGCGCTAAAATAAACTCAAATCCAGCAAAGAGCTATAAGCTCACTGAGGCGTGGAGACACTAAAATAAACTTATCCAGCAAAGAGCTATAAGCTCATTGAGGTGCAAAGGCACTAAAATAAACTTAAATCTAGCAAAGAGTTATAAGCTTACTAAGGCGCGAAGGCACTAAAATAAACTCATCTAACAAAGAGCTATAGGCTCGCTGAGGTGTGGAGGCACTAAAATAAACTCAAATCTAATAAAGAGCTATAAACTCACTGAGGCACGGAGGCGCTAAAATAAACTCATCCAACAAAGAGCCCTAAGCTCACTGAGGTGCTAAAATAAACTCATTGTAGCTTTCATGTGATTGAACGCTCACAACTTTCATGTGGCCTAATAATTGCAGCTTACGTGCAACTTACTACTAGGTGTAGCTTTCATGTGACCTACCTAAATATTACTTGCTATCAACTAAGGCACTCAAGTGCCAGGTTTATTGATAAAATATGACTAATTGGTCAACTAAATATTTTATTAATATGCAGACATACATGCTATTGCCTATGAAACATAGGACGTCTAATGCAACATTGAAGAGCTACACAGAAAAGCTCATCCATCAAGAGCCTTTTCCAAAGAGGAAAACTCACTCCAAGAGGAGTCGAAATACAAGTTCAAAAGCCTAAGGTTACTAGAGTTTGAGAAGAAGGTCGACTTCCAGGAGAAAAACTCCAACTGGCTAGAGAACCAACAAGCATGCCTACTCCTCAATCTTCTTCTTATAGCCCTCCTCAGCCAATGGCTTCTTTCCAGCTCACGCATAGAGCAATTCAAAAAAGATGCCAAAGAGTGTGGCTGGAAAGATAGAATTCCACGACAAAACCATGAGGAAGAAATCCAAGATCCACAGAAGACTTCCCAATAGCGAGCAAGAGAAGCTATTCATGGGAGTCACATGCAGCAAGCCATTCACACCTTGTAATTTTGTGCAATAGACTATACATGCCTCAAAGTGCTTCACCAGAAGCCAAACTACCAAAAACATGGGGGGCTTAGCTAAGGCACTCATCAAGCTATTCCACGAAAAAGTAAGAGAAGCTTCTCAAGCTTTATAAACTAGTTTGGGTTTAGTGAAGGACCTAGAGGATAATTAGCTACTCTCAATCAAACGATCTAGAGAAAACGAGCCCGCCATGCCGGCAACTATGAATCACAGTAAGAAGTATGGCCTAGAGCAGATGAAGTAAAAGATTGAAGTTTGAAATGATAGCACGATAGGGCAAAGACTTTGATTGTACTGTAAACCATGAAGACTTTTGCAACTCCTAGTTCATGAAGCAAATTGAGAGTTAGGGCTGATGTTATGAGTATTTTCTAGTACAATACAAAATGGGCTGGCAAGGGTCTAGCAATGGATAAGTCCAAGAGACTCAGCTCGTTAAGGTTGCATGATGCGCACCAGCTCACTAGCGATCAATGCAAAGTACACAATGAGGCCAAGATAGCAGCCCAGGCTCCCCAAAAATAAGCCTTGATTCGCATATCTCCCTGTGCGAGCTCGTTTCACCAAAAAGTGAGCTCGACCTCATTGGCCGAAGGTTAGTAGTGACCTTGGGCTAGGAAACTTGGCTCGAGAGATGAAGCATAGCTTAGTTAGAAGCTCACTGAGATGGAGCATAGAATCAACATATGTCAACTCATAGACCTAGTAGACAGGGAACCACTCGCAGAAAGTAACCTGCAGAAGCTGATTTGCAAAGATACAAATTGTCTTGTACATTAATGCTTGATGTAATTGATTTACAATTTGTAAAATTATATTTGTAATCTCTCAGCCTCTATAAATAGAAGGAGGAGGATCCTTATAAGGTGACCTGAAAAAGGGATACAAAAGTTCTGTAAAATTTTTCAAAACCAATACAAATTATCGTGGATGTAGGGAGTAGTGCCACCCAATTTTAGCCAAATCACGTTAAAAGCACCACTTACCACTACTATTTTTGCTCTACACCTTTTTCACCTTTCATTTTATCCTACTAAAAAGTAGTTTAGGGATCAAGAATTGGTTTCTATTGACTGGAATTTGGCAAAATCAAATTTCACCGTCAACAAAATATATAAGAAAATAAAACTAATAATTAAAAATTAACTCTTACAATAATCATATGTTAATAATTAATTAACTAATAATTAAAAATATATACTAACCTCAATGTCTAACACAAGAAAACTAGCAAATAAACTTGTATACCAACTCAAGCTGGAAATTACAGATATCAAAATAAGAAAAACTAATTAAATAATGAAAAATGTAATAATTCAATAAAAACAATTGATAAATATGTACAACAAAATAGTAATAACAATTTAATTAATTTAAATTTATGAAAAATACTTTCAAAATGCAAGAATCAAGTTAGAAAGGCAAACAGGAGCTCTGATACGGTAGAGGAAGAAGGAAAAGAGAGAAATGAGAAGGAATTTGTATGGACTGACAATTGTTAGGATATTTGAATTTTCTGATAGATTTTTCTATTAAACATTAAAATCCTCAAGAAAAAGTGAACTTGATTTTTTAAAATTTATGTCAATTTTCCAATGAATTTCAGTATATGACAGATTTCTAATAAAATTTTCATGATTAATTTTTGATGGATGTTTCTATCAAAAATAGTGAATTTCATTGTAGTGAAATCTAATTATTTACAGTTGTCTTCTGAATTTGTTCATGTTTGATCTTACTTTTTGCAATTGAATAAGTTAGAGTCTATAATTTAACTCTCTCAAATCATATTAAACAAAAAAAAACAAATCAAAATTAATGAAGAAATTAAAAACACACACACAAATAAGAGTCCATTTTAACAAGTTTCACATGAAACAAAATAAAAGTAAAAGTCATCAATTTCTCTTTAAAACCCTCCAAAAAAAATTCTTATTCTCTTGTTAGAAGAAAGAATTCTTTCGCTTTTAAAGATAGAAGTTGCTCATTCATATGACTCTCAATTTGCTACAAAAAATCTAAAATAAATCATAACTAATAATTGAATTGTATTATTTATGAGAGTTTATCATTTAACTAAAACAAAAGATAAATATAATGAAATGATTGATCAAAATTTTGATGATTTTATTATGATTAACTATTTATGATATTATCAGTTAAGTTAAAATTTCGTATGATTAATTATTAGAATTTAAAATTGACAAAAGTTAATTAATTTTGGAGCATAATAAGAAAGTTTAGTGTATTTTAAAGATTTAGTTTTTAATTTTCAAAATATTAATAATCATAAATATTGATGATTAATATTTATTTATCTAATAAAATAAATGGCATGCATTATAATTAGAGCAGAGCTTCTCTCGTAACAATTAGCATATCCGTTTCAGAGTAACGTTGGCATTTCAGATGGATGTACAGATGCGAGAGCCCACATTTTCATTTCTGAAACGTGAAAATGAGATGACTAGAAGATAAGGAAAAGGCCAAGCAAGTGTGGAAGATGTAATTGAACAACTTTACACATTTCCATGGCAATAAAATGCTCTACAGCTTGCTCGGGTAAGTCACATGCACCCAATACTCGAGAAAATTTTGAAGGACCATAATACGAAATTTGTTTGCAAGGGAAAAATATATTTTATATTTTTTAAATTTTATCAAGTAATAAATTATTCTTTTAAATTTAGAAATCATATAAATGTTATTCTTAAATTAAAAAAAAGATTATAAATTATTCTTTTAAAATTTGAAAAATTATGAAAATATTATTTTTTTAATTAATTTTAACTCTAAACTAATAAATGTATTGTATATGATTTGTTAAAGACTTATTTATTTACTTATAAGATCCAGAATTTGAATTAAATATTTTACTTTATCACTAATATATGAACTTTGTAATCTAAGTTTAAAGAAGAGATGTCAAAATGAGTTGGATTTAATGTAAGCTTGAGATCGGAATAATTTTACTTGGCTTGAATTAGTGTGTGTTTGGCACACCAAAAAATCTAGCTTTTAGTTTTTTTACTTGGTTAAACAACTCTTTTTTTCTATTTTAAAAGTGTTTGGTACACTAGTTTTTTGGGAAAAAAAAAGTTCTCTTTTAAAAAACTACTCCAAGTAACGTATAACTTATTAAAATAGAGCTTTTAATTATTTTTTTTCAAATTTATTCCTTTTATTTTAATTAATTAACAATCCACTCCCAATTAATCAACATAAAATATCAAATAATTTGAAAAGGTAATCCATGAAAAAAAAAATATCAAATCCTTTTTATGTATCAATATTTTTTTATAATATTATACTATTTTCAATGTTTACTCTTTTTTCACAAAGTTAAAAGAAGACAAAAAAAATAATATATCATTACATATTTGACCTATGTTCATTAATTTAATATAAATAATAAATAAATAAATAATAGTGATATAATTAAATATAATTAATTAAATTTTAGGTCATTATATTCTTATTTTAAATATCTTGATTATATCAATTTAGCCTTAATTTCAAAATAAAAGTAATATATTCCATATATCTAATGATATCAATATATCCTTTTATGTCATGTTACATTTATAAATTAATTCAATAGATAATTTTACCAAACACTTCTAATATAATCAATTAGCTTATCAGCTTTTAGATAGCTAGTAACTAACAACTAGTAAAATAGCTAACAGTTAGTTTATTAACTATTAACTAGTTTTTCGGCTACTTGTGCCTATCAGCTATTAACTAACTTTTCAGCCACTTGTGTCATATAAACTCTTAGTATGAAAAATGAAAATAGTAGTGTGACCTAATAGGAGACTAAACCCAAATAATCCAACTCTACAAAATCCTAGAATTAGTAAGTATTAATTTGTCGAGTTAATATGTTAATTTGATAATATATAATAAATAATATACAATTAATTAATTAATATGTGTATATATATTAAGAATTCAAATATATGTAGAAATATGTTTAAATTATATACATATTAAATGAATTTTAATGTTTAATGAGTTTATAAATTTAATATTTTGTCAACATATATTATACAAATTTGTTAAAATAAATAATTATTTTTTTAATAGAATTAAAAAAAATTAACCAAATTGTGGGAGAAAATTATTATTATAAAATCTAAGAATTAGTATAATATTATATAAATTAATTATTATAAACAAATAATATAAATTAATATATATATATTAATAAATAAATAAAATTAAGCCAAATTGAACAAAGTGTAATTTTTTGTCGCATGTCTAGTCTATAAGTCCCCAACAATAAGCTGAATGAAGTGAATATTGTGAATCTCATCGGTTTCCAATAAATGTCACTGGATTGCATTTGCTTTTAGCACACCAGCGACTAGCCAATTAGTCCTATTTAAAATTAATACCGATAACAAAAAATTATAACTCCATAAAGTTGCACTAAGTTTTTTTTTTTTTTAAAAAAAAATTTCATTATTTCATATTAAAGTTATAATGTAAGTTTTCAAAACAAATTGCTAAAAATTGAAGTACAATTCATAATTTAATATATATAAAAAAATTGAAAAATAATAATAACAATGATATTAATAATTATTTAAGATATCTTTAATAAAAATACAAATAACAATACAAGTTTATATGTCATTAGAATAATAAAATATAATTTCATTTAATAATAATAATGATAATAATAATAATAATAATAAATTATATCTAATTGTAATTAATTAGTAATATGAAAATAATATTTGAAATTTGACAGATTGTTTACCCTATCAGAGATTATTTGGTAAATATCACTTTGAAATTAGTATTGTAATAATCTGACCTAATAAAAAATAATCCAACATAAAACTATCCCAACGTATAATATCCCAACACATAATTTTTATTCGTTAAACTAATCCTACGTGATTGGATTAACCTATTTCAATAGATATAATTAGGAGAACATTTAGAACAATGCATTTAATACAAACTCCGAGAATATAACCTTAACAATAAATGTATAATACATTTATTAGTTTATAATTAAAATAAATTGTCAATTAACATTTTTATTGTATTCTTCAAATTATGAGTACTAAATTATAATTTATTTAAAGTTTAAAGATGTAATTCGTAAACTTTTAAAGTTTAAAAGAACAATTTGTTACTTAAAAAAACTTTAAAGGTTTAAAATCGACTTTTCCCTCAGTTGAAATTACATCTCAACTGTCTAACATTTTATTAAAAAGTTCATTATCCCCCTCGTTAGCTTATGTACGTAGGAGAATTTATACAAATTCTGGAAGGCTTGAAAATTTATATATTCAACTAGTGTACCAAAAAAGATTGCCACATACATTATGCCATGGCTCAAAGTACACACGTCATCGTCTGTTCCTGCCAACGAAGTAGTTACGAAATATTTAAACTCACCTTATCGCTGCAAGATGCCTGCCAACCAAATACAAACACTAGTTCTGCTCAAAAAGTTAAAAAATTGTCACAGTTCAAAACAAAAGATATGATATTACCATATACATAAATCTAAGTCTGACCACATAAGCATAAATGTGCATCCGAAGAATAACATGCCTTTCCACTTAAAATACCAAAGGATCAAAGTGCTTGGTTTGAAATGTTAATATTCCAATATATCTTGTATATGTATTTTATGCATAATAAAAATAACAGAAACAACACATACAACGATAAAAAGTAAGCAAACATACAATTGAAAAATTAATTGATTTTGTTACTCTAATTTACTCTAGTTTAAACGTCAAGATATACAATGGATTAAAAAAATGTCAAATTCTTTTTGATGAAATTCAATCACACTAAATAAAAACCAAAAACTTAAAGCAGAATATTTTGGCTGACTTTTGAAATATAGGTACCTTTGTATCCACACTGCAAAAATGGAGAGAGAAGCTATGCAGAATAAAACCTGATCAAAACTTTCAAGCACAACATATTACATATCCAGAAGATGCAATAAAGAAAAGATCTGTTGGACTTCAGTGGTACTGAGTGACTAAAGCTTACCAAAATGAGAGACAAGGGTTTGGTCCAAAGGTTCAGGTACTATTCATTTTGAGTTTAGCTTTGCCTTGAGTTTCCCCAACTCCACACCTTGTTTCTACATTAGGAAAGATGAAACCAAATTAGAAGAACAATGTACAGTAAAAAGTAGAGTCAGGATAGTCTCACTCACTAACTACACACAACTTGGAGATTATATACCTGATACAACTTATTCCACGCAGCAGTCATTCTTTCCTGTAGCCAGCACCATTCCATGGCCATCTCATATTCAATATTGTTAGGCTGAGCACAATGTGAAGTAGAGACAGCATCTCTCTGTATAACCATAAACAGATATGAAAAGAAGTGATAATGGACTACCTATATTAGACAATATCCATAAGATACTCCAAGAATATAAGCAACAAAGCTAAAGATCATACCATCTCACACCGCATTTTTAATCTCTGCATTCGAAGTTGTTCAAGAACAATGTGGCCATAGAACATTGGCTTCTTTTCCGGCAAGCAAGGAAGTCCAATGCTTCCAACAAGGGGGCTGTAACAGTTACATCAATCTCAGCAACACGAAAGTAAGAGAACTGATACGAGGGATATTACATTCAGTCTGAGAAAGAAAGATATAATTCTGCTATTCAGAGATTAGTTGCCTGATGACAGAGTGAACTAGTTTATGACACCAAAATCTGTGTCTTCAATGACAGAAGTCACCAAACTACATAGAACCAACTTGCCCTCCTAGGGGGATGAAATTTTATAAAAAATGTCCTTAGACCCTTAAGGGACATTTGGTTTAACTTGTGGAAATGGAACCAGATAAGGAAAAAAAAGGTAACGATAACGATTACATTTTTGTTTGTTTGGTTTAGTTAGGGAATGAAATTACATTGTTTATAATTTCCTTTCTTGTTGTTTGGTTGGGTGGTGGTCAAAAGTAATAAATGGTGGTCAATAGTAATAAATGGTGATGAATGGTAGTAAACGACGGAAGGTTATGATAAACAGTAATTAACGATGGTACGTGGTGGGCGATGGTCAATAATGATAGATAATGATGGACGGTGATTAACGGCAACAAATAGTGATGGGTGGTGGTCTACAGTGGTAATGATGGTGAGTGGTGATCAACAGTAAAAGATGGTAGTGAGTAGTTATTAACTACAAAAGGTGATAATGAGCGATGGTCAATGATTGTATGGGGTAGTTGATGGTAGTCAACGATTATAGATAGTGGTATGTGATGATTAGCGGTTGTAGATGGTGATAGACGGTGGTCAATGGTGAAAGGTAGTTGTAGGCAGTGGTTAGTGGTCAGTGGCTATAGATAGTGGTGGTAGGCATTAGTCAACAACAATAAGCAATAGATGGAGGTAGGCAGTGGTTAACAATGGCAATGTTGGTTGGCTATAGTTAATGGTAAAAGGTAGTGATGGGCTGTGATCAATGATGATGGCAATGATGGGCGTTGATCAATAGCGGAAGGTAGTGGTGAGATATGGTCAACAGTGGTAGGTTGATATGATGGGAGCTGCACGAGGTAAAAGAAAGAAAGAGAGAGATGAGTGTTTTTCATTTTTGGTAGGTAACGTAGTCTAAAACTTTAGGTGGGAGAAGGGTTTCAAATTAAGGAATCCATTAAAGTTAAATAATAATAATAGATTCCATTACACGTGACCCAAACATAGGGTAAGGGAACTAGTTTTTTTATCCCATTACCAGCCCCTTAAAATTGCTTGACAAGGCCCCCTTAAACTGTAATGTTCTCAAAGTCCTTGATATTTTCTTTTACTTTGGTCCCCTCTATGATTTATTATAGTTTTGCCCTTGAATCTCTTTCAAAATCACAACTTACAAATTTGTATTGTTGCAACACCTGAAAAATTAAACTTACATTATGTGTTTCTGTAACATAACTTCTGTATAGAAGTGTGAGATTTGACTTGTACACCAATAAATATCATAGTAGGGTTATGGTTTGTTTCAAGATTAAAAAAGAAGAGGATCTTAATACCAGTAAGAATAAAGAGGAATGACAAGATATCCTCCAGGAGGAGGATATTTGATGTTTGATACTATTGTTATAATTCAATAAGGTTTGCCAAATGGAGCTGTGTACGTACCACCCATTTGACAGCAACAAACAACCCTGGTCTAATTTTCTAACAACTGCCTCTGCTGCTGCCCTTGTTTTAAACAAAGCAAAAGCTTGACCTACATCATAAACAAATTAACATAGGATTATCAGTCACACTTAATGTTCCAACAAAATAAGATTATTGTCTTTGAAACAAGTCCAAAAACATTGACCCCTCAATGGACAGGAATGTACGATATACATTCTTAAAACAGTTTAAATTACATGAAAAACGACTGATACTAACCAGAATGGGGGCTAGAAAATGCAGTTGCCTGGATCATCTTTGCAGTGCAACTTTCATTGAAGCCAAGCGAAACTATATCCTGACATATACACACAGTACCAAGCAAATATGTTTCTAAATCATCATTTAAGATTAATTAAATATAATCTATAAGAATCCAAGAACTTGAAATAATTATCACCTCTACCTCCCATGAACTTATAGATGGGTTCAAGTTTTGAAGCAGCACAAGTGTTCCATTGTCATGTGCAGTTTTCAGTTTTTCATCCCAAGGCTGAAAATGACATATAAAACCATGCAGACATTAGATGATCTTGTTTCACAACTTTTACTGGTCCTCACAAAAGATGTAGAGCAAACATAACTAATGTCAAAGATGTACATACATCAGCCCACCAGCATCTACATTAAGGGTCCGTTTGGGAAAACAGTTTAATTAAGCACTTATGCCTATAAGCTTTAATAAGCTCTTTTTGATAAGCTTTTCCATGAAACTTATTGAAATAAGCTCAAATGGGCTTATTGAAGGGTCATAAGTTATTTTCATAAGTTTAAACAAACACATAAATTTTTTTCTAAAATGCTTATATTATAAGATAAGCTCAAATATAAGCTGTATATAAGCTTTCCCAAACGCACCCTAAAATCAAAATCTGTTACAAGAGAAAGGAAGCAAGAAAGAACAGCTTACAATATCCCTGAACCATCTGCTTCTGTCCTGTCACCAAGTAAAAAACAATGTGATTGATTAGTTCTTAATTACACAGCTTAAGCTCCTTGATGAAAAAAACTTCATTATACAAAAATATTCTATAACACTTTGTCTAACATTGCAAGCTAACCAAGCACACTGACTTGGTTCGTTCCATCATATAAATAAGATTCTCCAGCACTTTTACCCAAAGCTTGGAGCTAGTGTGACTCAGCCAACATGGGCTCAGATAGAGGGCCAACAGTAATTGTTGAAACTTGCCTTTTTTAAGGATTTGGGTGGGACAACTTGATTAGTGGAGCCCATTTTGACAGGTCCATGTTGTTTAATTGGTAAGGTCAGAGTAGTATGGCATGGTGAAAGAGTCAAAGCTATGAAGACAAAGCAAAATTCCTTTTAATACAATTTACAGCATCAGGTCTGTGAAACTTGCCTTAGAAGCACATGGTTGTCCACTAGAAGATTTTTGTTTAACCAAAGAGTCCATTGAAACTCCTTTTTTCATAGCTTCAACTTGTGGAATGGTTTTGTCACCAACCATCTGCAATCCATCATTAAGTTTAGTTGTTTCTTCTAAACCTACACTGAAGGTAGGCTTTTCTCCCAACAAAGGACTTTGTTTCACCAGTGGAGGCTTCGAATCAGCATTATCCCTAACTAAAGTATCAACTGCCACTGCTTCATTAGCTGCTATGGTCTTCCCACTAATTTCTTTCTTTTCCAAACCAAGTTTCACAATACCAGCAGGCTTTTGGCTATCTAATTTGTTAAATAAATATCTAACTGCAACAATTTAAGAAACAATAACCCCATAAGACCTCAAAAATTTAAAAATAGGAAAAGTTACAAGTATACCCTCATGGAGTGTTCTACTACCACCCCCGTGAAACTCTGAAGCAAATTGAACCCCTATGCTTTCAGAATTGAAGAACAAATACATAATAAAAAAAGGCAGCAAATTTTACTTATGACTTAACATTAAAAAATTCAGTTAAATTAGGCCCACCTTGCAGCTGCAACATTCTCATCAGACAATATATACATTCAAACAATTTTGTGAACAAAAAGTTCTCTTCCAAATGACACAAAATTAAGATCTCCAAGAATAGCTCCCTAATTACAATGGGACAAACGTTGCTTGTGAAAGACTAAGACAGGCTAGTCACAGACTCACATGTCAATTGCTATATTTTTTATTTATTAACAAAACTAACATTTAGCAATTTTTTGATGCACATAAAGGAAATGAAACTTCCATAAAAATAGGGCTGTAAGCACAACTCTTCTGATTAGTATCAGCCATGTACTGTACAATTTGCATGGAATAAAACAGCATACCTTCGATACCAGAAATCTTATTGCCTGCCTTATCCAATATTTTTCGTTGTCCAACATCAAAGAAGCGGTAGAATACAAAATCAGCCATTTGAAGTTCCTCATTTGTGGGTTGCAGATTCCTACTGTCCTTGGAAATGCAAACAACATTGCATTTGCCAGCAATGGCTTCCTGATGTAATATACACAAGTGAATAAACAGCCAGTTCACTTACGTTACATTACTAGTCAGCTTCAAAGTGGGAAAATTTATTTAGACTTACTTAAATGAGGATTTTGGTCATTAAAAGCAAATACCAGCTCAGACAAAAATAGAAAAATTTAGATATAGTGATTACTGATTCAAGTAATAAAAACATACAGATAACCCAAATGTGGACACATACAACAGCATCAACAAAATTATGTCATTCCAATCACATAAAAAGATTAAACCCACCCCCAAACTATATCACAAGAACAACAAAATTCTAATATTGATCCCATAACTAGATCTTCCTAAAATGAATTTCAAATTTAACCCCAATTCAAACACTTCTGTCAAAGCCTCAAATCCAAACCATAAGGACTTGAGTCTTTTATCACTTGCCAAGCTTGTTCAAGAAACCATGACGGTATTATTAAGATCCAAACAAAACAAACTGACATAGAAAGCAATTCAAGACTTTAATATTGCCTTTATAGCTCCAACAAGCAAACACTTGAGGGGAGATCAAAGTATTGTATTTATTTACCTTGTAACTTTTCAACAAAAAAGAGATCATGGGATACAAGGTAAACACAAGATCTAGTCAATATGTAGTTACTTCCATAGAATATAAAACATAACAATTGTGAAGACATAAAAGACAGAGAGTTAAAAACCAAATCATACCAAAGGATTGACATTTGCAAGGCCTAGACCTTCACCACATGCCAAAAACAACTCATTGTCGCATGTCACTTTTGGCCGCAAGAAATTTAGAATCTCACAAGGACGGAAAAACCAAAGAACCTTTACTCTTTTGGTCTTATCAGGGTTCTCCCATATCTTTATGAGTTTACCAATATAGGGCTCAGGTTCACCTTCCTTGTAGAGATATACAGAGTCAAAACGGGTGTATACCACACCATCATAGGTGAAAGATTCATAAAACTGCGCATCCCTATTTTTAACACCAATTCCCCTCTTTTTACCCCACTCGAATTCAATATGCTCTCCTGTGTCGTTTTCTTCCATGTTCTGGTATCAAGCATTGTCCAAAACAGGTTCATATAATTGTCTGGAAACACAGAAATATTAATTCATAGTGTCAGAGATAAGAAGAGACTGCAGTGCAAAATAAGATTATTGACAAGACTTTTTTTATTTAAAAAAGGTCAAAAACTTATTCAATTTTGAAATACAGCATATATCACATTGAAAATGAATAGTCTGTAGTCAGATAAAAACATACTTCAGAGTTAAGAAATGATAAAGGTTTTTAACGGTATTACAGATAAAATTATTTAAACTAAACAGAGGCTATGCAAACCTTCCACAAATCCACAAATCTTTTATAACTTGTGGGAGAATGGTACAATACTTCCACCACCAAACCAGACTTCGATTGGATGCTAAGCCACAAAAAGAAATATACTCAGTTCGAAAACTTCAGAGTCACTCCGATTGAAGCAGACAAGAACCTTCAGACTCCTAAACCTATAATTGAGCGGAAAGCACTTGCGAATGTTCATACTAAGAGAAAAAAAAATAAAGAATTAAAATAACAAAATCATTACACTAGTGCTCAACTATAACTGAAAATGCACTACAAACACCTTCAAATTTACTAAAAAGAAAATATAAAAATAAAAACATAACAGAACCAAAAACCTTTTCGAGAATTCCTCTGAACAGTGTTTACTCCTTGAACAGACAGATATAGGAAGAACAGAGGCACTATGCAAGAAACAATGTAGTGAAATACGGCGGTAATCCGACATAATGGCAACTTGGGATATTGAAAACTTCAAGGAGACTTACGCCTTCTAAATGCGGAGGCGCGTTTGCTTTCGGCCGTTCTTCAAGCTAGAAGCCCTAACAATGTCGTCGTGTCAACTTACCTAGGCGTTGTGGTTTCCATTTCCCGCGCTCTGCTCTCGTTGCTCACTCTTTTTTCTCTCCAGCGGTTTGGGTATAATGTCTTTTGCGAGTCGGTTCCGATTTGGGTCTAATTCCGGTAATACCCCTAGACTTTCAATATATTGTATATAATATATGAATTAAATGAATAGAACACTATTTTTGTCTTGAAGGTTTTTTAAAAAGTAATCACGCTACAGAAATTATGAAAAATTATTACAATTAAAAATAAAATAAATGAATTACCATTTTTTTTCATATTATTTTTCTTTTATTTTTTCTTCATTTTCACTCATATTATTTATTACCAATATTTTTTTTATAACATAGAAATTGATGAGCCCATCAAAACATGCATAGGTTGCAAATTAGGAAGAATTATATAACTTTATTTTAAGAATCCCTCTGCTTAATTAAATACTCGTTGAAAATTTGAAAGAGTGTTTAAAAAAATGTTAATCATATTTTGTTAGTCACTTTTTGTAAATTTCCCAAGCAAATCCATTATGTACTTGGAGTCAAAACAAAGGTTAATGCAAAAACTAATAGATGAGCGGTTAATAAAAGTGAACGTATATCCTAGACACCCAGGAAGCAATTGTCTTGCGATAATCTCATATCTATTTATTGGTTTTATTTTTTTTTATTTTATCTTCCCCTTTCAAAGTACGTGTCCATTTTTATAGGAATCAATTTTCATATCTAATTATTAAAGAAAATCGCCTATGATTCTTATAAATGAAGCATTAGCAAACTAAATGAAAATTACTTTTTGATAGTTTAAACAAAAACTTTACTCAGACATACTCTATATTTTATGGTACTTTGTTATGCAATTCAATACTCTACTAATCTTTATACCTTTTAGGAACTTTTCCACTCCCATACTTGAAATTTCATGCGTCATTCTACACTTTTTTTATGTAAGTCACAAATATTTGAAGTGAAGATTTTTCTTTTCTTTGTTATTTGCAATCATATTCTTTGAACAGATTTTTCAAAGGATCAGAATCTCGCTTGTTTTCTGTAGAGAACCCCTCTTAGAGTCGGAACTTTCCAGCTTGCTATATTTGATTAGAAACAAGTTGACACATTTGATGGGACATAGTTAAGGTATTTCTAGCTTTTGGTCTTGTATGATGCTTAAAAATGATATTATTTTATCAGGTAATTC
The DNA here is from genome assembly GCA_026873985.1 of Saraca asoca. Classification (NCBI taxonomy): domain Eukaryota; kingdom Viridiplantae; phylum Streptophyta; class Magnoliopsida; order Fabales; family Fabaceae; genus Saraca; species Saraca asoca. The sequence continues at coordinate 21,442 of JANHAO010004166.1, forward strand.
TGAAAATATGTCAATTGCAAGTTCTCAAGATGGCCCTTAAAACGAAAAGAGGCTTATCGATAATGAAAATGCTGGTAACGTGTTGAAAATGTGTTTGTCAACAACCAAAATCATCAAAACAATACATAGAGAAGCAACTAGAATCAGAACCAAAACAAACAAAATCGATAAGAAACGTCGAATAGAAACTAATATAAATTGAAATAATAACAACAATTCAGCTAGAAATGGACCATAAGATAATAGTGGACCTATACTTGGGCGGCCAATGCCTTATAACATGTCATACTTCTTGCAAATGGATCAAAGTTATCAAGGAAATCTATCTAGTTTGAGTCTTGAAAATGTTGTTGTATTTCGATAGCACATGGATGAAAGTAACCACGATATGGTCCACAAGATGTCGTAGTAAATTGGGACTATACTTTGACCAATGCTTGAGAATAATGCCTTAAGTCAACAAAAACTGAATCAAACGCTAGAAAGGATGGAAGTCCATTTGAGCAACAATCAAAGTAACAATAATGGTCGAAATGTTGATAATAATGATTACAATAATCATAATGAAGGTATAAGGCTCGAAAATGTCGAGAATGAAAAACCTAAAATGGAACAACCATAGTATGGTTAGATCAAGATAGTTCGATGTGGAGAGGAAAGGATTTGAAATTGTGATCAAATTAATGATAACATACAAATCCTAGTAAACCCAAACCATAATCTAACCTTTTTACAAAAAACTAGAACAAAATATCTAATTCTTGGTCGAACAATTTCTTAATCAACTAAAAGGGCATAGTGTGTATCCTGATTATAAAAGTGCATTTCCAGAATGAATAAATCAAATAAAGCCCCAAGAGGATTTAAATTGCTGAAATTTACGACATTTTATGGGAAAGATAATCAATCAATAATTGAATACATAGCTAGATTCACTGCTAAATGTTGAAAGCTAGCATGGAACAAATATTTGAAAATGAAGTTTTTTTTTTTTGTTTTCCTTTATCTTTAACCAAAACTGCTTTTGCCTAGTATTCAAGTCTATCATCAAATTATGTGCATTCTTGGGCACAGTTGGATAAATTATTCCACGATCAATTCAACAAAGGCAAGATGACGATCAAGCTAACCAATTTATTGAATATAAAAAAGTCACCTATAGCAAGTGCTGATAATTACTTATACTAATTTTGACAAGCGAAAAGCCATTGTTTTACTTAGATAGCAAAATCTAAGATACTTAAAATTGCTATGTCAGTTTTGATTTTCCAATTAGAAAAAAACTGGTAAATAATCAAATAACTGGCATGTCTTAATTGGCCAAAAAAAAAAGGCAAATTGAGCAATTGCATAGAGAAAATGAGAAGAAAATGAAGAAATTTTCATTCAGAAAAGAAAAAAGTAGTTTATGTTGAAAAGGAAGAAATGAAGGATAAAAACGAAATATATTTAGCCGAATTAAAACCTAGTCCTCCATATGTTTGTCCTTTGCTAAAAAATACAGAAATAAAAGATAAGATGGACAACATAAATAAGAAGAACTATTCTTTTAATATAAATAAAGTAAATCAAATTTTTGATATTATGTTAAAAGACAAACAAATAAAATTGTCTAACAGCCACATGGGTTTGACTAAGGAAGAAGTCAAAGATAAAAAAAAAACTACAAATATCATAATATGTTTGGTCACACTACTAACAATTGGGTACGTTTTAGGATATGACAAAAAAGGCCATCAAATAAGGACATCTAAGGTTTGCAGATAAAGGGAAAAAAATTATCATAGACAAAGACCCCTTTCCGACAAATGTAAATTATATTGAACCCTCATAACTAAACAAAGTGAATGTAGTCGAAGTAAACGTGTTAACTATTAATGAATATAATGATTCCTTTAATGCATCTCTTTTATACATGAAACCTATCTAAAGAAAGTGAATCAAATTTAGAGTTTTTTTAAAATGATTGACATCGAAGGCAGGATAGTAAAAATGTGTCCCTGATGCGAAAATTATTATGATGAGGTGAGATTTTTGCTTGCAAATTTATTACAACAAGACTGAATAGACCTTAAAGAAACAAAAAGTCGAAAGAATTGCCTCTGTTATGCGAAAAGGTATAATCATCAAAAAGAAAGATAAGAAGGAAGAGAAATTAAGAGAATTTGAAAGTAAAAAAGATATGAGAGGGAAACCAGTCTTCAAAAGAATTGATTTTGATTATCAAAATCAATTGAACAAAAGAGAAGAAAATTATCTCAACTAATCTTAAGGACCTTGAGGAGACATATCAAAAGAAAATTGGTTAACCAATGAGCCATGGTTGAGCAAAAGACGATTATGGAAGCCAAGAATCCCAAAAACATAGAATAAGTAGTATAATCCTAATTACCAACCCTCACCTTCAACGAGAATTCAAAAATGCCAAATGCAAAGGCAAGCCATTTTTAGAAGGAAGCAAAAAATGGGTCGATACTTTAACTAAATATTATTAGGTCATAGAGAAACAAGTAAAACTAAAAAAGAAGAAGAAAAGATGGAATTGGCAAAATAGTTGAAAATTAAAGGTCAAAAGATGGAAATCAACATGATATGTGTTTTGCCAATGGACTTTTCAATGAATTCTAAACAAGGCTCCATTGACAATTTCTATGATGAAAATGACTATGAAGAGTTAGACTTGTTAGATGAAGATGAATATGCTTTCTTTGAGAGACTAACAGAATAAATCAGAGATCATTTATGACTTTTGCATATAAAAGCATATGTTAATGGATGACCAATAAATTGCATCTTGGCCTATGGTGGTGCTTCTGTATATCAAATGCTAAGGTCAACTTTTGTTAAGCTCATAAAGTCTATCAAAGATTTAGTGCCATCAAAAATTACAATGTCAGATTTTAATAGAAAAATGTTAGCATTTAAAGGAGTTATTAGTCAATTTGAAAGTTGGCTCTGTATCTCAATAGACCTTTTTCATAGTGGTTCCATCTAAATCAAGTTACAACCTACTACTAGGTCAAGATTGGATCTATGCGACTAGTTTTATACTCTGACTGTTCATCAAAGGTTAGTAATGTGGACTAATGACAATAAGTTAGAATGTGATAAGTGAAAAATGTACCTGTAAAAATGACGGTTATCACTTCTTAAATAGTTATTAATTTGTGGTTTTTGTTTAATTTTTCCCTTAGTTTTGTTAGTTTAGTTCTCGATACTGCTTTAGTTTGTT